>CM018036.1:8050076-8275076 GCA_008638375.1 Nyssa sinensis
CAAAATGCATTTTTAATATCACGAAAACAAGTTAATGGGTGACTGTCTAGTTTAATTGCAACACTCAGACATTTGCTTGTATTTCAATGGTCCCATCAAAGAAGTCTACTTTTGTTGATTAATCATTGCCAATTTCTTGCTTAATAAGTCATATATAGACTTATCTAATACCAATTCCATGCTTCCAGACACACTCTTTGTATAAAGCTTTTTCTAATTATAGTGGAAAATATGGCTGTGGGTAGCATTACTTCAAGTCAGATAGTGTGTCAATGGAGGACTTAATGCAGACTTTTGATTAGTAGGCCACTCCTCGTAAAACCTAGTTTTGAGTTTTCAAATGGGGTTTTGTGAAAAATGCAAGCGTTTAGAGGGTGTTTGTCTTTGTGAGTGAGAGCTAAAATTGTGGGTCACACTTAGAATACTACAATTTTAACAACGAAGCAAATTACAGTGTTTTCAAAATCGCGAGTGTGACCCGTGATTTTGACTCTCAATCGTTCCGCCAAACATATCCTAAATTTTATTTTGCAAAACGTAGTTTTGTGTGTAGGGTTTATCAAATCATCGTTATAAAATGAAATTTTGTAAAAATCACAAACTTTTCTTACAAAGCCCTAACCCTAACCATTGGCCTCTGTACGTTAACTGAATAAAATCAAAAGGGTGAAAGTGAAAATTTATAGTGCGAAATTATTTTTACAAGAGTTTTTATCAAACACCAAATAACA
Source organism: Nyssa sinensis (assembly GCA_008638375.1). Taxonomy (NCBI): domain Eukaryota; kingdom Viridiplantae; phylum Streptophyta; class Magnoliopsida; order Cornales; family Nyssaceae; genus Nyssa; species Nyssa sinensis. The sequence continues at coordinate 8,050,808 of CM018036.1, forward strand.
AACTGATTATACCATAATTAATTCTCTGAAATTCATTTTCTATTAATCGATCTCTAGATTATGAAGTTCTCCAAATGGACTGTTAAATTCATGCAAGTTTTAACTTAGAAATGCAACTTAATTATATTTTGAGTAAATTACATTGACTTCTCTTGAGATTTTTGACAATTACACTGATCTCCTCTGAAATTTCTGAAATTATATTGATGTTTCCTACTTTACTTGACAATATACAATACCTCCTTCTGGTTAATTTTTTTCTTCAAAATGATGAAAAAATTACCCCTGTATTTATTTATTTTTATAATTTTCAATTTTGACCAATTTTATTTTAAAATAAATTTAAGGTAAATAACTTATTTTTATTTTATATAAAAATAAATTTAAGATTTTTATCAATATTTATTTGAAAATGAAAAACAATGTCAAAATTTTAAAAATTAAAGAAAAAAAATATGAAAGAGATAGTTTTGTCATTTTGAAGAAAAAAATGATTGAAAAGAGGAGTTTGTATATTGTTAAATAAAGTAGAAGAGGTTAGTGTAATTTCAGAAACTTAAGGAGAAGTCATTGTAATTGACAGAAATCTCAAAGAATATCGGTGTAATTTACCCTTGTATTTTCAACATAGTAGATAAATATTTAAACTTGGTAAAAATAATCTCTCTACCTGTAAAAATAACTTTTTTCAAACCCTACATTAACCGTATTCTCATGCATTAGCCCAATCCTTTATTAATACTAAATTTTTTCAATTAACTCATTGCATCATTTGATTTACATCACTTAATAATTTACTTCACATAATTGAAGAAGATCACACTATGCAAATACTTTGTATTTTAATTAGTTTGTCAATTAAATAGCAATGTTCAATTGTAAAATGCTAGTTGGAGCAAATTAATAATAGAAGGCACAATGTATCATAAATGATTGTGTAACTTTTCTGTAAATATTTTATATTTTTTACCTTTCACCTGGACAAATGATTAAATTCTAACTCCATAGTTATAAGCAGCATGTCTATAAATTATACCTAAGAGAATGAAGATATAAGTGTAGCAAGCTTTTGAGGACATTCATATGAATTTCTTTTTTTTTAAAAAAAAAAAGTAATGGATGAAATTTAGAGTTTCAAAATGAACCAAGATAATTGAGTTCAACTCGTGCTTAATTTGATTAGAGTCGTTCAAAATTTTATTGCAAAATCAAACTTGAATATATATATATATATATATATTAAAGTTTGTTAATTTATTGAAATTGGCATAATAAAATAATAAATACTTAAAATTTGTATTAAAAAAATTAAACTACTTGATATCGGTTTGAGTAGAAGTTCATTTGAGAATCAACTAGAGGAATAAATAAATCAATTAAATATAATTTAAAACATATTTATTTTAACAAATCAAACTTGGGCAACCCTAATTGATTCAACTTATTTATAACCTAAAAAATCCTACTTTTTAAATAATATTGGCAATTATTAATTAAAAAATTAAAATTTCTCAAATCTTGGAGGGGGTCGGCCCCTATCCCCCTTTGATGTAGGAAAATATTGTTTGGATATATGTTTCGAAGTTATTATAGGATTCTTTAATTTTTAAAGAGCTTATGTTAAATTATTATTTAGATAAAATTTTTATGTTTTATTCTACATAATTTCTTTATTCTAATAGGATTACGATTTCCAAAAATCTATATATAGGACTATAAGTCTCTAATAGTGATATCTTTGATATTTTTATATTAATAAATTGCTTTTTAGAGATTTTATTCTCTCTTGAGATTGAATATCTCCTGTTGCAGATATGACATGCTCGTCTCATTAATAATGTTTTCTGTTACGTCAGTCAGTCGGTATTGTAGTAAAGATTTGATTGGCTAGATGATAATTTATGAACATGAAATTATAAATTTTTATGATGATGTCTATAAGAGATAATATGTAACTCGTTCATGGTCTTATATATAAAAGAATCTAAAGACAAAGATAAAATAAGAAAAACTCTCGTTCATAATAAAAAATGATGAGACTACCGATAAATAAATTATCTATAAATTTTAGAAAATAAATCTAAATAGGCCAACTTGAAATTATGTTATAATGTTAGAATACATTATAAATCTAAATAGGCCAACTTGAAATTATGTTATAATGTTAGAATACATTATCGAGAACAAATAAGAAACTTCAAAACCCGTTCAACGTTTAAGCAAAATTTGAAATTAATAAGATAACTTCATCTAATAAAATTACAGACATTAAATTATTGAAAGACGTGCACATTCTTATAATAGATTTTAAAAATTATTTTAAACCAACTTAGCCTTATTCTTTAGACTCTAAATATCAACCAACCACACCAATAAGATAAATGAGGATAGAATAGAAAAAATTAAAGAAAAGAAAGAAAAGGCTTGACGATGATTATTTGGGCGTTACGACATTCCGTCATTATCATCACTTTTGTCTTCTCAGACAGTAGTCTTAAGTGGTTGTTTTTCTTTCTTATCTGAAAAGGGAAAAGTGACATTCAGAAACAGGGACGTGAAGGAAAAAAGGGCCGAGAGAGTACACTGATTGATCAGAAGGATAGCCTTTTTTTTTTTTTAAAGGCCAAGCTTGAAGGACCGTTATCTTTATTTGAAATTACAACCGCAATTGTCATTTAATGGGGTGACAAAGCATCTTCAACTTCTTGTCTTCTTCTTCTTCTAGTTAGTGATGGGGGCCTATCCCTCTGTTCTTTTCCTCACTTCCTCTTTGTGATTTTCGTACTCAGAATCAAAATTTTATACCTTTTTTTTGTTATATTAACTTCATTATACTAATCCACTCTTTGTTAACGAGATATTTTGAAAATCTCATTAGATGTAATTGTGGTGAATTTAATTTACGAACTTTGTATTTATGACTCGTCTTGTGAATCAATTCACTCACTATCCAGACTTTAAAATTTTATAAGAGTAAATTATATTGATATTTCTTAAAATTTTTTACAATTACACTGATCTCTCTGATGTTTTAAAAATTCTACCGATCTTTTTTACTTTACTTGACAATATATAGATAGTCAATTCCGGTCAATTTTATTTTTCAAAATGACAAAACTGTTCCTATATTTATTTATTTTACATTTTTCCATTTTGACTAATTTTTTAAACTTTTTAAAAATATTTTATTTAAAACTAAATTTAAGATAAATAACTTATTTTATTTATATAAAAATAAATTTAAAAATTTTATCAATATTTATTTAAAAAAATGAAAAAAAACAAAATTGGAAAAATGTATAAAAAAAAAAGAAAAGAAAGGGACAATTTTTTTAATTTTTGAAAACCAAAAAAAAAAATTGACTGAAAAAAAATATTTATAATATATCATGTAAAATAAAAGAGATCAGAGTAATTTAAAAAATCTTAATAAAAATTAATCTAATTTTAAAAAATATAAAAAAAATTAATATAATTTATTCATAAAACATTATCTGCAATACCACTAATAAAAGAATAATAATGGGCTCCCTTTCCTTCGTGTGGAAACCCATGGTGCTTTCTGGGCCCTGATGGTAAAAGTGTCAAGAAAACAAATGCTTGCGGACAAATGGAGCAGGTCCTGTGTGGGCTATTATATCAGATGAGCTGGATGGGGGGAGGGGGGGGGGGGGGGGGGTCCGAATCTGCTCACATTGTAATTTGTGTGACATTACATAGAAAATATATAATGATATAATAATTAAATAAAAAAAAAACATGATCCCTCATCTGTCTTTGGAAGGAGAAGCTGTCCATGCTTGTGGTGGTTGGGGTGTTGTTCTGTTACTTTTAAACCACTATTTTTATAAAAAGTGAGGCTACTAAATGACCCCCTTTATAAGATTTCTCTACATTCTCATTCTAAGACAAGGCTCTTTTCAAGTATGTGTGTGTATATATAAATATATATTTTATTACAGTGAAATGATAATTTTACCCTTTAGTCATTAATTTATTATTATTTACGTCGTTTATCTTTTTATCGTGTTTAATTTTTAATTTTGTCCCATCATATCTAATATACATCTTTTTCTTCATTTATTTATATATTGTTATTTATAATATTATCGGTTGGTCTTTTTTTTTATTGATGTTTTATTTATATTTTATTACTTATATTTATAAACTTGTCATTTATTTTTTGATTAATCATTTTATCCATTTTTTATTATATACTTATTTACAGACTTGCCATTCATTAATTCATGAAATTTTGTTAAATATTTAAACAAAATAGGATTTTCCCTTCCTCTCTTAATTTTTTTGATATATCCATATGAATTCTTCTAAATTTTAATATTTTTAATTTGACTCCTCTTAATTAAAATTTGCCAATCCGTCACTGATTATAACTATAACAATACTTAATTTAACTTAATAATTATAAATTCAATAAAACCTTTTATTGAATTGTCAATATATCTAATATTTGAATTTTTTTTTATATAATTATTACAACTTAAATTTCTTAATACACACAAATAGTAGTTAAGTTCCATCCCCATCAGTATATCAAAAAAAAATATTGTCATTTAAGAAAGAAAGTTCTAATAATTTATAATCAATTCTAAATATAGTCTCTCACAAACTAATTATGCATAGAGAAAAGTACTCCATAAAGAAGCGAAAAAAGGAGTTTTATGTTTGATAAATATAATATCAAATATTAAATTTTAAAAAAATCTTATTTCTAGAAAAAACTCATAGAATTTCAAATAAATTTAGGATTTTTGGTTTTATTCAAATAATTTGATATAAAATTTGATGGTCAAATCCAATATAATTAAAAGATTAAATTTTCAAATATATATATATATGTGTGTGTGTGTGTGGGGGGGGGGGGGGGGGGGGGGCAATATTTGATTCGCAATAGAAGATACGAACCAAAATTCACCTCTGTACAGATTAATTTTCCAAGCGTTTTAAGATGGCCTCTCATTTATGGGAGAATCATTTATATTCATATGTGATGTTTCTTTGTCCGTCTGACTCCATTTAATATGCAGTATTTTTATTTATTTTTGGAATCTGTCTCTCTCTCTCTCTCTGTCTCTCTCTCAACTACAGTTTCATTACACTGTGTTGCACTGTCAGTCTCATGTGCAATATCCTCAACTGAACCTTCATCAGCCACTAACTCAATACTCTATATAACTCTCTTACTTCAATTATATCCTCTAATCTATCTCTAGCTACCACATTGCTCACCACAAGTTCCAGCGCACAATGCCCTACCCACCACGGCTCAGTACTCTGCAGAGAAACCCACCGGGGTCCTTCTTCTGCTTATAGATTTCAGCTCACAAGCCATTCAAACGAAGCCATTTCTCATGATATACATGTCTGACATGTAATTTGTGGTTCGGACCTGGGTTCTCTGAAATGGGTTTGAACAGATCTTTATGGCTGATTTTGCACTGTTGGGTTTTTGTAGTTTTGTGTTTGAAAGCTCGCTGTGATAGTTCAGAAGTCTCTTTGAAGTTCTTGAAGACCCCTCGTACATTCTCAAATCTGAATTCAGCTACATTTGCTTTTAAAGTTTTGACGGGTGCTAATGGGGACACTTGCGCAAATTGTACCACCAATTGTAAGGTTAGTTAATGCTGCAACTGTGTGTGTGAATGCTTAATTGATTTGATTTGTGGGTCTTTCTTGCGTTTGTGTGGATGTGATTATTGATTTATATGTTAATGTGGGTAGTTGGAGTTAGTCCTATTTGATGCCATGGAGCTTTGGGGATCTCTACTTTATAATTCTGTACTCTGAACAAGTCACCAGCATATCTATTTTTAATTTCAGATGTAAGAGGTTTGAGGAATTTATTACGAATCACTTTACAAAACCTTGATTTCCCATTTGTTCAAAAAATTTATTGTTGGAGGATGAGGTTCATTTGCTGAAAAACTAGAATTTCCCAGAAGCGATGGACTTGCAATTTCTGGGAATCCATCCAAATGCCAAGTTGCTTGACTTGAATAATTTCTTGCCTATTTTATTTATTTATTTTTGACATCTTCCTAGCTGGGTAGGCTAAAATTGAAGAAGGGGCCTCATAGTTTCATTCTGTTGCATTCTTACTTTTTTTTTTTCTATTTTATTTTATATTCATTGATATTGTTATAATATCTATATATTTGTGTGTATGTACTGTGCATGCAGCTGGATGATAGCATACCTTCAGATTGTGAAACAGGAGAAGTTTCTTACACAGGGTTGCAGGATGGAAATCATACATTTGAGGTCTGCACCAATCGGTCGCAAGGAGTTGGCTGCGCCAGTTATAACTGGATTGTTGGTTAAGAAACCATCCTTTATTTTCTATGAGCTCTTCTTGCTAATATTTTTGACAACTTCTTTGTTTAACAATGTATCATTCAAGTTTATAGAAAGTTTCATCACTTTAAATTCCTTCCACATTCAAAAGAAAACCAAATTTCTGTAAAACTGTGTACACATGAAATCGTGTCTCCCTCAATGTTCTTTGGCGGAAAATGATTAAATCGGACTATCATATTGGCTTGCTTTCTTTCTTTTCTTTTTTCCAATCCCCATGAGTTACAATAGGACAAACCAAGGATCAAAATATCGTTTCGATGTATAGTTTCGGTCTGTCCAAAAACGGAAACGTTTCGAAAATATAATGGAAACGGAGAAAAAATTGGAAACATAACCTAAAATTTATTTATTTATACAAATAAGCTTATTTATTGAATATTTGTGCATGTTTAAGGCATACACATCATATTCATGATAAATGACACTAATTCATAATAAATGACACTAATTCATGATAAATAACATAATAGACATATATTATGTAATATCCACGAATTAAATAATTTAACGCAAGTTACATATAAAATAAAAAGTAAAACAAATAGCGATTTAAACCTATTATAATTAGTAACTTAGTATTAAAATAGTTGTTTCTCTACACTTTATTTTTCCTACTACTTTTCTATTATTTTAGGAAAAACAATAGAAATATCTTCTTGTAATTTTGAGTCTTAATCCTTGAAAAATAAATGGATATTATTTTTTACTAACTTCTAGAAATATTGTTGACACAAAAGAAATGTTTCCTCTGATTCGGTATGTTTCCACGGAAACAATTTTGTTTCCATAGAAACATGTGAATTTTGATATTCCACTAGTGTTTTGTTTTAGTTCTCTGAGAAACGGAAACGTTTCGGCCATTTCGATGGAAAAGAAACGAAATTTTGATCCTTGGGACAAACTCTAACTTCTTCCGACATATGACTGTTAGAGAAAAGACCCTGCCGCCTTTTCTTTTTCCCCTTCTCTTCTTCTCCAATTCTTTTGATTGCCTTTGAATTGAAATCATATCACATAAAAACACAATTATACTCTACTTGGAGTTTAATGGTAAGAGGCATCTTAACTTATCAAAAAATAAATAAAATGTTAAGAGGTATGTTATCATGCCATTCAAACACCAAGCCTTTGCTTTTAAGTTAGTCTAAAACACACCCTAGTTATACAGAATGTTGGGTTTCCAAAATTATGAAGCATGGGGACACTGTATATTAATCTCAAATTCGTGTTTCTATAGGGTGGGAGTTTTTCTGGCTTTAAAAATTCTATGGAATTCTTTCTAAATATGGCCGTACTACCTTATCTTTGCAGACACGGTTCCCCCTACAGCATATGTTACATCTTCAACATCATTTACAAATGCTCCAAATATTTCTGTAAATATTTCATTCAGTGAACCTTGTACTGGTGGAGGTGGATTTGGGTGTTCGTCGGTGAATACCTGCAACGTGAGTAGCTGTCCAAATGAAATTCAGTAGACATCTCAATAGTTTCTGCATTCTTTGTTCTGTGCTTGTATATAATAACTTCAAATTTGTTCATAAACTGTTGTTTTATGATAGGTTGGCTTCTTCACTTTTTTATTCCCTTAATTGTTTTAAGTTGATAAACAAGGGTAAGTTTAAATTCACATAAGTACGATCAATCATGTTTACGGGACATAAAGATAATGTTGAAGTATCTCCCTGGCCAAATTGCCAAGAGAACTTTCTAAAATACTTAGAAATAAATTTAAATGAATCATAATTCATTGAAATCCCTTGTTTCAAGTATGATGTGTACTATCATTAATTCTTTTTTTTCCTAGTGCACTTCTCTTAATTCATGATAGGTTTCTTCCTTTTCTTTTTTCTTTTAATTATTATTTCTTAATTTCTTGCGATTTTTTCCATTCATACTTATAAAAAAATGAGAGGATTTTTCCCATTTATAATATTTTCCACAACATCAATCTATCATTGCCAAGGCAATTAAGCATAAAATAATATGGGCAATTATAAGGACACCCCTTGTAGTTTCACTCATTTTTACTTAATCCCTTGTAATTTGAAAGTCGACATACCTTGCTCGGCTTTTTGGCTAAGATCAAGTAGTATCTGTTCTTATCAGTTTAATATATGATACGTGGGCCATCAGCTCACATGACATTAAATTAATTTTTTTAGGGGAGAGGCCCATCACAATAGCTTGCTAAGGGGGTTTATGTGCGTCACCCACGAATTGCACTATAGCACGGGCCTGGCGCACCCACTTCAATGTGTGTAAAATACTGATAAAAAAATTTAAAAGCCGACAAAGACACCCCTTCATGTGTCAAAAATTAAATTCGGATGATAGATACAAAATACATTTCTAACACATGAAGGGGTATATTTTTTTGACTTTTAAACTAAAGGGCTCAAGAGAAAATGAGTGAAATTATAGGGAGTGTTTGTGTAATTCTCCCTAAAAAGAACTCGACTTGTATAGGTTCTCTTATAAGTGATGTCTTGCTGACTGAAGAATGCATCAAATTCTAATGAGTAAATGTCCATCTCTTCACAGATCCTTGTCTATGGTGCTGGCCGAGTTATACCAACTACCTTCAACATTCTTCAGCCAAACCTCAAATTTTCTCTTATAGTGAGTTTGTCTTCAAACATTCAATTCGGGAGAGTGATTTTGGTGATGGATACAAATTTCTGTACAGACAAAGCTGGAAACAAATTTACTAGAACAGAAAACTCAAGTTTTTTTGTGCATTTTGGTGAGTCTGATTATTCATTCTACATGTATAATGTAAGATTATCTCTCTCCTAAAAAACGTGATAATTCTTGTAAATGACTGTAGTTCTTTTAGTTAAATTGTTGTTTGTGATCTAAACTATTCTCATTTATTTCTACTCAGTTTTGCCCATATTAAAGGAATTAGCTATCTACTGCATTGTCTATGTTACTAACTATACATGGGTAATTCACCATGAAATGTTGATGAATGCCTCACTATTTTCACTTTCTGAAAGCTGTTGGGCGTAGATTTTGATAGAAGAAGATTATTCAAAGAATTTTCGTTTAGAGGAAAAAGAATTTCACATACTTGTCTTAAAGATATAACAATTTTCATTGATATCAATTAGTAATTCATCTGATATTTTGGTGGTTGGATCCTACAGATAGAAGAAGTGTGTTTGTCAACCTGAGGACTCATGTTCCTCAAAGGCTTCTTCAACTTAATGGTGAAACAAGAACCGTGCAAGCAACTAATAATTATAAAAACCTTAAGGTGTATCTGTACTTTTCAGTGCCTGTTCTCAATACATCTGCTGAAATTTTGAAGTCTCTCCACACAAGTCAGTGCTCTCTTCTTCCAATTAGTGGAAATAGCCTCAGAAATCGCAGATTCGGCTTTCAGGTTGAAGATATATCAAGCGTGGCCATAGTAACTGTCAGCCTTGATTCGAACTTAACACTGAGCAGACAAGGGACCCCAGTTTCTCCCATTGCACCAGTTACTTTCCTTTATGGTACATATTACATCTGGCTGAATACTTTATGAAGAAAGAACCTATCGTATTATTTTGAATGGAATAAAACCAGAACTCCTTTCTTTTCTCCTTTGAAATATAATGATGGATGAGAAGTTTGTATATTCCATGCAAATGATATAGTATTGTTTCTGGGGATGCATATTTGAGATTTGGTTGGTTTTTCCTAACATGGAATGGGTTTTACCTTCAGATTCCCAGAGGCCTGCTGTGAGGTTAAGTACAACATCTAAAATGAGGACAAGAAAAAAAAAAATCCCAATATTGATAAAGTTCATGGAACCTGTATTTGGCTTCAACTCTTCCCATATCTCTATCTCTGGAGGACATTTGCAAAGGTAACTGATTTTCTATACAAACATTTGGCATTCAAATAAGCAAATATAAATTCCATGTGGATAAAAAAATATGCATGCCTTTTTGTGTATCATCTGTTTATACATGCTGGGAATCCATTAAAATATGTCACTCTTTAGAGCGAGTTTCAAGTTAGTGAAGGGCAACAGCATTAGAACTAGTTCACTACTTAAATGATTATTTTCCTTTTTATGCACTTGTCTAGCTTTACTGAAGTGAGTAGAAGTATATATGCTGTGAAGATACAAGCAGATGACCATGTCATATCTGTCAGTGTTCCTGAAAACATAACTGCGGATGTTGCTGGAAACCAAAATATAGCATCTAATGTTCTTCAAGTGAGGCACTGTAAGGGTTCCATCTATTTTGCTTTTTGACAGGTCACTTATTGTAGGATGTCTGAATCATTTAGGAGCATTCCTTCTTTAAATTCTTTGGTGATTCCTGATCTGATCAGCTGACAATTTACAGATTCTGTACCTGTAATGTCTTTGGTGCTTTCCACCTTTGCAACCGCTGTTTTTGTAGTGACATCTTCAGCTGCGGGTCTGCTCACTGTTTCGACTGTGAGCCTTCAATCTGTTGGGGCAATTTCAAGACCTTCTTCTTTGACATCTGATCCTGCAAGGAATCTATTTGTAATACAACTCTCTTTCAACACTTACTAGATCACTGGATTACTTTATCATACCATGATCTCTTGGGATATGACTTCAAATGTTTTTTTAAGATCAAAACTTAGTATTGACTATGTATTGGTGCCCCTGTTGCCTGTCAATAATGCAGAAAAAAACAGAAAAGAAATTTAGCACCTTCGATTATTGAGTTTCAAAATTCCATAGTTCTTTTCTTTTTATCTGTATTCTTAGCCATCAAACAAATCATAATGGACTGCTGAAATAAGAAATCTGTACTTCAAATTTAGTTTTACTTTTAACATATCTCTCTTCACACCCCCACCAAAAGATAACCACCCTAAAACTCTCTCTCTCTCTGGGAAAAAAAAGAACCACCCCCCACCCGCCCCCCAAAAAAAAATGTGTATCTTGCAGTTGATGGTCCAACATGTGCATTGTACTAGCAACCATCTTGTAAATTACTAGATAAAGTGTATTGCTTAGCATCTCTGATGTTTTTGAGACAAAGAGAGCCAATTTAATGAGAAACAGTTGAAGTTAATTATTTAAAAACAAGGAAGGATATATATATATATATATATATATATATACACACACACACACAGAAAATTTCTTTTTTGGCATAAGCTTAGGGATTCTGTCACTAAACTTTCATGTATAGTTAGAATGTAGTTAGTGTTTAGACTCCTTGATAAATGGTTGATGACCTGTAAATAATTATCTTTAACTGAAAAATGGGCTCCATGGAGTACTCTTAATTTAGAAGATCTAAAAGGACAGAAAATTATATCGAATTAACTATAACATAATCATCATTGAACTAATTTCCCTTTTTCTATTTTGTTTTATTACAGAGAGTGGCATTCCACATCCAGGTTTTTGCGCTGTCTAGATGGTTGGAAGTTAAATTGCCAGTTGAATATTATGAATTTTCCAGAGGTTTACAGTGGAGTATCCCCTACTTCTATCTCCCATGGGAAACAGCGGACATGCAGCCAGTCATGGTTGGTTCAAGTTCACCTGCCCAGTCACATTTATATGGTTCAAAAAATCATGATTCAGGAATTGTCAATAACGTGCAACCAGTAGAAGAACATTTGGATATGGCTACTCCAGTCTATGGATTGCCGCTTACTCCAATGGAATACAGATCATTTTTTGAGGTCAGTAAACCCTTAACTTTTCCTGAGACGTCTCTTTTTAACTTCTTTCATATCTTTCCCTTTCCTGATAGAAAGTGTTTCTTACTAGCAGAGCCAAAATATCAAACCTGAAGCTGAGTATATTATGGATCCACGAAACTTAAATGGGTAAGTCAGTGGAATGTGTCATCCTCTGTCTATTTCATTATGAATTCTTGAGCTGCTGAATGGTTTTTGGAGAAATGAATGAAGTGGAATTCCTCTATAAACACTAAATGATCGAGGAAAGAACTCTTTTGAGATGATGGAGAAATATTCGATTAAAACTATATGATAAATTGGGAAGTGCAAAGTCCAATGCAGTGGTCTTCAATCAAAATATTACCATTTGCAGTAAAGGACATTAATTTGGTCACCATGTTTTCCCTCCCTTGAATTCAAGTGCTAAGAAAGATTCTTTCATTTGTTATCATATCGGATTAACTTTTTTTTCTTTTAGGTGGAGGGACTTCAATAGAAGCATGTTTTGGTTAGCTGTGGTTGGTGGCAGCTTGATACTGTTGCACGCTTTACTCCTTTTTATCTTAAAACTCAGGAAGAAAAACTCAGAAATAAAGAGTTATGGAGCACTCATATTGCCGAGATTTGAAATATTTCTTATAATTCTTGCACTGCCTTGTATTTGCAAAGCCTCAGCAGCTCTAGTTACAGGTACCTCTTGAATTAGTAATCTATATAACCCCTAATTTAACCTGTTGGCCCTTGAGTCGAAGCTGTTTTTTTTTTAAAAAAAGAATTAAATATAATTTGATAGTTGTAGTGCAAAGATGACAGCATCTAGCTTTTAATGTTAGCATCCATCAAACTTGTAACTTTCAGGTCACTATTAACAATTTTATTAGAAGGATCCCCACTTTACTGGTTATAAACTACAATATGATGCATGTATGATGAATCATACCAGATAAAGATTAATTCATGATTGAAGTGAAACCTTACTAATATTGGGGAAGCACCCAGTGGTGCTGATTTATCCAATTTCGTGTATCTATCACTCAACTCTGAATACTTGTGACTTCAGCTTCTAAATGAATGCAACTTATCAAATCTTGCTTATGTTTTGCCTTTGATTCAAACAGTGTTGGAATTAGGGATCATTTGTTATTTCGTACAGTTTTATTAATTTTCCAAATCTGTTACTTCAATTGACCTGTCTGGAAGTTTCCTGCAATTTATTTATATGTAGCTATATTCTGAAACATATTTTGTAATATTCTATTAGCATCCATTCCCATACTGTGATACACTGCGATACTATTCCTTGTTCACAGACATGATTTTTTTGAGAAAAATCTTAACTAATTGGAGTTCAGTACACAAACTCTCTTGTGCTAGCTCTTTCTAGAGCCAGATACTGTTCTGTAAATTCCTGTTGTGAAACACTATTTCAATAAGAAAATAAAATTGGTTCAATTGTTACAATTGCCTCAAACTATTTGAGATCAGCTACGCAAATCCCATTTTGCCACAATACTAAGTCAAAACAAATATAATTTTGTGAGACACATCAACATTATTTTAAAAGTTACCTTGATCCATCCTAGCAAGATATATTTCTGTATATGAGGCACTTTATTATTGCATGGTCTAGTACAGTAATCTTTGCCACAAATCAGAATCAGTCCTCATTTCTAGTTATATAGCCCTACATTGAGTCCAAAACTATGCTGACTTCATTTTTATTTATTTTCATGGTTCAAGGAGGAGCATCTTCAGGGGTTACAGTTGGCACTCTGCTACTGGGTGTTGCATTTTTTCTCCTCCTAGCCTTATTCTTGTTCCTCTCTATTGGAATTACATTTGGAAAGCTGCTTCAATATAAGGAAGTACATCGGGAGGGCCAGAAATTTCACTGGTACCAAGATATTATTCGGGTAACCCTGGGTCCTGGTAAAAGAGGCCAATGGACATGGAAGAATCAGCCCAATTCTGTTTGTCTGGCCATTTTAGGGCCTCTATTCGAAGATCTAAGGGGCCCCCCCAAGTACATGCTCTCTCAGATTGCTGGGGGAAATCAACGGAAGCATGGTGATAGAATCATTACCTCTGATGATGAGACAGAAGATGCAGAAGCACCTTTTATTCAAAAGCTGTTTGGAATTCTCAGAATATACTACACGCTGCTTGAATCTGTGAGACGGGTTTCTCTTGGAATTGTAGCTGGTGTCTATTCAGAGAATTGGTCTTCTAGAACTCCAACAATTACCTTACTATGCATCACCTCTTTTCAGCTATTCTTCCTTGTTCTTAAGAAGCCTTTTATTAAGAAAAAGGTTCAGTTGGTTGAGATCATCTCAGTTAGCAGTGAAGTGGGCATTTTTGCTACTTGTTTGGTTCTCTTAGAGAAGGAATTTTCAGCAGGTGACCAAAAAAAAATTGGCATCTTCATGCTTGCACTATTCTTAATTGCTTTTTTAGCCCAAATGGTCAATGAATGGTATGCATTATACAGACAGACGAAGCACCTAGACCCTGCCGATGAATCTTTCTTATCGGGGTTGAAAGCAGCTTCAATTGGATTTCTGCTATTTGTTGTTCCACAGAAGCTGATCAAAAACATGGACAGCAGTTTTCTGGAGATGCAAACTGGGGAGACCCCATCTGCTGTTGAGAGGTACGGGAGTTCTGGGAGTACTAGGAGCTCTGGGAGTAGGAGCTCAGGTATAACTGATAAACCATGGCAGAAACAACTTAGAGAACTAGCAAAGGCTAGCTTTAGCAAAGATCGAAGTGGAGTTCGAACTGATCCTTCAACTAGTAACACTAGTAACATGACCACATGGAGCGGGGTCTGGGGTGGAAAGAGAAGTGGGAGCTCGTCTGTAACTTCGTCATCAGATTTCAAGTCGAAACCAAGAGGGCTGTACAAAGATTTAGAAGCTATTTTTGCATCCAAGTCAAACATAAACAATACTCCATAATATTCCATCTTTCAGCAGCTGAGGTACAGCTAACACAACTAGTAACCTTTTGAAAATTTCTGCAGACTTTTAGCTTGGGTGTCTTGAGTAGTCATGTAGGCCAGTTACATATGTGACAAAGCTGTAATGAATTATATACATTGAATATAAAGGTTGGAACTCATTTAAGTTCCACTTACATTCCATCTGAAACATTATTTCTTGTTCTCTCTCTCTCTCTCTCTCTCTCTCTCTCTCTCTCTCTCTCTCTCTCTCTCACACACACACACACACACACACACAAGTTTATACTTCTGTAGTAGTTCTACCATCAATCTAGTGCATTTCAACTATGTGTACTAAAGTCTAATCCACTACTTAGGCAGAAGGAACTGTATTTCATGCCAGTGTTGGTTTGGCTTACTAAGGATGCTGGGTGGGGTAGATTATCTCGACAGGCCAGCCCATTCAACTCTTTAAAACCTAGGTGTTAAGGAGAGGAGAACTTAAGCCTTATAGACGGCACAGATGGGCTTGACACAGACGGTGTGGACATTTCAACACACCTCCTGAACCACAACAGCCTTGACACTCGGCATGCTGGACAACTTGCCCAACCTGGTTCTGATACCACTTGATAGGTTCAGCCCATTCAACTCTTTAAAACTCAAGTATTAAGAAGATGAGAACTTAAGTCTTATAGACGGCATAGATGGGCTTGACACGGATGATATGGAACATTTCAACATATTAAGATAAATTTGAACTTTTGACATTATTTCCCCCACAAATTGGGTTTTTGAAGGTTTATACCAACAGTGTTTTGCAATAATAAATGGTATAGATATTAGACAGCCAAAACTGATTTGGCTTTTTCTTTGTTTTTCGGACATTTGGTTGAGAATTTGCTACACCTTGTTTGGATGGAAAAATAGAGGGGAAAAAGAAAAAAGAAAAAGGAAGGATCCTTTTCCCACAACGAGATTTTAAAGTGGAAGGGATGGAGAAGAAATGAATAGATGGAGAAATTCCCTCGTGCTCAGTTTCCTTTTCTTCTCAAAACAGAAGATGAAATGAAAGAAAATGAGTTGGCAATTACCCTTCTCTCTCCCTGTCCCCTTTCTGTCTTTGAAAAAAAAAAAATAGCATCCTGCCCCTTTTTATTGTACAACAATAAAGGATTATTTTTCTTTATTTCCCCCAGATAACTACAAAATGTAGGAAGGGAAAGTGACTTTCTTACTTATTTATTTATTAAAGCCAATTACTTTTCTTAAACTTTGAAACAAAAAAATATTATAATTTTTTCTTATAAAAAGGGCTATTTAAAAAGATCAAACTGTGTCCACTCTCATTAAAGAATATGGTTTTTTTATTGAAAAAATCAATTTCATGTAATTTAACTTCTCATATTTTAAGTATCTTTTAAAACAAATATAAATTCGATAGTCAATATTATTAAAAGAGTAATGCTATCCTTACTTTAACATTTTACCAAAAAAAATTACCTGCTGACGTGACTACTCTTGGTGCTAGTCATGTCAAGTGAGTCCAAAAGGCTTAATTGACTAGCATCCGAACAGCCACGTCAGCAGGTAAGAAAATTTGATAAAATTTTATGGTAAGGATAGCATTACTCTTATTAAAATATATTTATTGAATATTAAAGATTTAAAAATAAATGATTTATATTCTAGTAAATACACCTTAAAGTTGTTAGAAGTTACCTTTTTTGACCAATTTAACCGTGTATAACCGACTTTTAGAAAGACAAATTCAATTCATGATAAATTTAAAATTGATGTAAAATTATTTAATGAAACGATTACTCTTTATGTCACTGTGATTGTCTCTTTGAGATTTATTATAATTATAATGCTTAACTTTTCAAATATGTATTCTAAATAATGTGATATTGATATGTTAAAATTAAATTAATTACATAATTTAAAGTATTACCACTAATGCAGATTATTTCGGATAAACATTTAGAATATTATAAATATCATTCTCATCAATTCAAAAAATTACAAGGAATGCCAAAGGCTAGTTAACGCTAACACAATTGTGAAATTAAAAGGAGTAAAAGTCAGCATTTGCAACCAATAGGGCTATTTGAGTTGGCCATTTTCTCCCTTTGTAGGAGAAGAGGTCATAAGTTCAAGTCTCACTTTTTTATTATGAAATGTAAGTATTATTTCTATCCAATCATAAACTGAATTGGGTTGAATTATTAGTTCAGGATTCATATTTAAAAGACTCCTAATTATGTCTTTATTTTGTGTGTTCGTTCCATTGTTATGTAATGGTGTCAAAGATGTAAAAATTTAAGATTTAGTTCTAATTTGAATTACTACTTTGATGTCTTAGAGCAAGAACAAATTATAAAGTCAAAAACTCGTCAACAGAAAAATGACAAGAAAAGAAAATTAGACTTAGCAGTTGAGGCGTATAAGAATATTGTTTTTAAGAGTAATTTTGTTCATCGTAGGAAAAATTTAAGTGTAGCAGATAAACAATGCTTCATTCTTCAGGATATAATAGTCGATCCTTACAAGCGTACACTTGTAAGCATGGACAGCTCAATTATAAAGCCAACAAAACAATCGCTTTAGGCATTACTTAAAAATAATGTCCCAAATTTTATATACTTTAAATTAGAAGTCTAAGATTAATAAAAGTTTAACTCGACAAAGCACCTAAATTTTATGAATTTATAGTATAATTAAATTAGAAGTCTAAGTTTAATAAAAATTAAATACTATTAAAAGATCTCATAAAGACTTCATAAAAAAACTTAATTATATTAATAAAGTTTTATTCGTATTTTAATATAATATTTTATTATTATTTATTTAGATAAAAAAATTATGTAAAAACTCTATTATTAGAGTTTCATTTATTATATATTTCTCTCTTGTTGAAAATAATTAAATTTTATATAACAAAAGTAAATATAATATATATATAATAAAATAAAAAAATATACTAATATTTAAAAAAGCATTATTTAGAATGGATCCTTTTATCGATTTAAGCTTCCAATTATCTAAAAGTTGATCCTGCTTGTAAGTACTTGAATCAAGTGAACACTCCTCGATTTTATGGTCTTTGACGAAATGAGATAGAAACAAGAACAAGAGTAGCAAAATCTCCAATGGAACAACAATACAATGCAAGAATAAAACTACAGAGGAAAAGAAACAAAGTAACGCAATGACAATTTTTGTTGTGTCTAGACAATGGAGTCGAGCGGGTAATGCCCAAATCAAAGGTCCACTATGCAATCTTACAAGGCCCAACAAGATAAAAGCTTATATACTAAGGGAAGTTTTGCTTCATAACTAATGTAAGACACAAATATTTGAGATACCATGTTTCCTAACACAAGATCTTTCACCTTCTATAGCTTACTTTTGTCTCATTTCTCTCACAAAAATAGAATTTACTGATAGGTCTCGTAATAGGCTTCACGAGTGATAGGACTCCATTTTTAAAAAAAATGTGAGATAAAGAGGTCAAACATTTATTATTCGAGCAAATATTAAGTACTCCTAAAATATCATACTACAACAATAAAATTAGTAATCATATATGTAAAAATATACTTTTCTTATACATGTAAACATCAATCTTATGATCGAAAGTATTGATTTAGGATAACTCAATATTTTTTCTTGTAATTCCTCTTATTATATATGTACGTCATCTTAATAAAAAAAAAAGTAAATTATTATGACCTCTTATGAAATTTATGATAATTATATTAATCTTTCTTGAAATTTTTGAAATTACACTGACTTTTTTGTACTTTACTTGAAAATATACAGATACTTTTCTCTCTGTCAATTTTTTTTTCTTTTAAAATGATGAAATTATCCATTTTATTTATTTATTTTTTATATTTTTTCAATTTTGACTATTTTTTTTCTAACTTCTTTTATTTTTATTTAAAAATAAATATAAGGTAAATATCTAATTTTTATTTTATATAAAAATAAATTTAAGTTTTTTTATCAATATTTATTTAAAAAATGAAAAAAAATATCAAAATTTAAAAATTTTAAAAAAATAATATGAAAAAGGTAATTTTATTATTTTAAAAAAAATATAGATATATTATCATATAAAATAAAATGAAAAGATTAATATAATTTTAAAAATTTTATTTAAGGTCAATATAATTTACAAAAAAAGAAAAAGTCAGCATTTGCAACAGCCGGCAATACAATCCCTCAAACGCTTCCAAGAAGGTGAAGTTCGTCCTCGTTAAAGCCGATTGCCGCTAGTCAGCCACCTGGCCGGCCTTCGACACACACAGCAGAAGCCAACTGCTAACACCTGGTGCCCCATTTGGCCCTTACTTTCACTCTGTCTCTCCCTCTCTACTTTATCCCTCCAAATACAACTATATATACCAACAAGAAGAGGAGGGAGATGGGATCCATGTTCAGTTCAACCAAAATGAGCAAAGAAGAACTGGAATTGTCTCTATCCAAGGCCAAAGAGATCGTTTCCTCCGCTCCCGTCGTCGTCTTCAGGTTCTCTTTACTCTCTCTGTAATTCTGATATATTATTCATTCCTTTCTTTGATCATAGATATCTTTCATCCTTTAATGAAACTAAATACACCATTTTTTTTCAGTGATCTTTCAATACCTATCACTTTACGCTGTTAAAAATACCATTTTCAAATGATTCTTTACAGAGGTACTGAATAGAAATCCTGTATGTCAATCATTTTCCTTCCTCAGATTTTTGTAAAATATGGACGGTGATATATAAATTAGTGCGTCGATTTGAGTGCCCTGATTAGGTTTGTCCTCCCTTACTTTCAAAAGTGATCTGGCAACTCTTGAATCATTCATGCCTGCACAAGTTGTTTTCATTTGCTTGTCAAATAAAGAAGTAAATACGATATGATTCGTGTTCGTTATACTCCAATTATCTCCATTCACTACAGCACAAGGTTGCTGGAAGATGTATGTATGTTCATATATATATATATATATTTATATTCATTTATATTTGAAGAATACTTTTTATTTTTGAATTTATCATGCAAAAGCATATAACTAAAGGTGTACTATATGGATTTGGTTCTTGATGCATTATGGGCCTTATGGTAATTTCCTAGTTATTCTCTTTTCAACAAAGAAGGACTTTCAAATTCTTTTTAATGATTTTGTCTTGTAAATAAGATTTAACTGATGAAATGAGAAAAACTTGATGGATCATTAAATTTTTAGTCTTGGAATGGAAGTGTACCCCATTTCTAAATCTGCAATGCAGAACATAGATTGCCTGAGTATCAGCATTTTCCATTAATTCTGCCTAAAAACCAAATTAAATAAAATTCTATATGCTTCAGATAGTTGCTGGAAAGACAATTTATCCTTATTCCCAACTACTTGTGGAAAGTTCCCAACTTCTTTTGTGTCATTTAACTCTCCTTAGGGCCATGTCTTTTTAAAATCATATGAGATCACAACTTTCCTCAACCTCGGAAGACACATTCTTTTTGGCCTCTTCTTGTCCTGGTAGTTTATTTTAACTTAAATTTAATCACTCATTACCTAGTGCAAATACAAGAATTTGCTAGACATGACCATCCATCCTTTGTGACTTCTCCTCATCTTCATCTTGTGCTCAAGAGGTGCTACTTTTAGCTTTGTACCAAAAAAAAAAAGGGCTACTTTGAGCTGTCATGAATGCATTCATTTTTTCTTTTTCCCTTTTCCCAAGGATCAAAATATCGTTTCGATGTATAGTTTTGGTCTGTCCGGAAACGGAAACGTTTCAGAAATATAATGAAAACGGAGAAAAAATTGAAAACATGTAGAAACATAATTTAAAATTTATTTATTTATACAAATAAGCCTATTTATTGAATATTTGTGCATGTTTAAGGCATATACATCATATTCATGATAAATGATACTAATTCATGATAAATGACATAATAGATATATATTATGTAATATCCACGAATTAGATAATTTAACACAAGTTACATATAAAATAAAAAGTAAAACAAATAGTAATTTAAACCTATTATAATTAGTAATTTAGTATTAAAATAGTTGTTTCTCTACACTTTATTTCCTCTACTACTTTTCTATTATTTTAAAAAAAATAATAGAAATATATCTTCTTGTAATTTTGAGTCTAAATCTTTGAAAAATAAATGGATATTATTTTTAACTAACTTCTGGAATTATTGTTGATATAAAAGAAATGTTTCCTCTGATTCGGTATGTTTCCACGGAAACAATTTTGTTTCTAGGGAAACATGTGAATTTCGATATTCTACTAGTGTTTCGTTTCGGTTCCCTGAGAAACGGAAACATTTCGGCCGTTTTGATGGAAAAGAAACGAAATTTTGATCCTTACCTTTTCCAATATAGAGCTCCATTCATCCTTGCATTCTCATTTACATTGCACTTATTCCTGGAACATGTACCATGAGTAATCATTTTGCCCCATAAAGCATTTTTTGATAAGTAAGGTTTATGTATATAAATAAATGTGCCCGAGGGGACAAACCCATATTTACAACGGTAAGGCTACAAAATCAATGCCTTGTAGACTCCAAAAAATTTACAAACGAATCCACATTCAATGGGGATATTTCTTTAACCCCCCCCCCCCCCCCCCCCAAAAAAAAAAAAAAGCAAAAAATTATCCTTTAGACTATAAGGAGGCTGCTCCACTCCTTCAAAGATCTCCTATTTCTCACCCTTCATATACACCAAAGCAAGCATATTAGAGCCATACTCCACACTGACTTCACCTCCGTCCTCTTTTTGCATCCATCCCAACTCAAAAGAAGCTCCTTTAACGAAGCAGGAGTCACGCACAAGCACCCAAAAGTATTAAACACAAGACACCAACAAACCCTAGCCATAGAACAATGTACCAATAAGTGATCCTTAAAGCATAAAGATAGTTGAACAATAAAATTTTCACATTTAATTTGACACGTTTTCATCCTTCTTTGTCCTTTTCTCGTTAGCCTTGGTCTTGTTAGTCTTGGTCTTATTATAATACAAGTATTTATACACCTTATTGTATATTATGTCAATATTTTGTTAGTTTTTGGATAAATGCCTTCCTTTTTGAATGCTTTGATCTGCATCGAGCACCAACATATACGATCTCCTTTACACATTGACACCAATCAATTTCACTCTTGAAGTGAGTTTTGCAAAGAAACAATTACCATAAACGCTCTGGGATATTTAAAAGTCATTGCCCAAGAGGCCCACATCTTATTATTCATGTCTCAGCATGTTTATATTTTGGCATGCATGAAACTTAATCTCCTTACTACTTCAATCTATGAAGCACCTATACTTTTATTGTATTGTATCTATAATGGATACTAATACTCCTCAAATACTTGCAAATACATGCCCAATATTGTCACAAAAAATGTGTATATATATATAATATAATTATAGTGGACAATTATATAATAATTTTTTACATTTGTATATACATACATATTTGTATATTTTCATGTCCTTGTATATCATCTCATATCCATATCTCGTATTTGTGCCATGTTTAGTGTTCAATGTATCCTCTAATGTCAAACATATTTTCTTTTTCATTTCTATGGTCGACTTGGAAATTGTTGAGGATACTAGAGAAGGTTTCAATTTGTTTTAGTGGTAGTTTTTAATATTTGGTTGTATTAGAGCCTGTGATACATTGTTGGTCCCTTCTCCAACAGCGTAAGCTTTTAGATGGGTTGGTGGTTTAACATAGTATTAGAGCTTTTAGTCTGAGAGGTCTTGCTTTTGTGTCTTTCCATTTGAATTTATTCTTCTGTTTGGTTAGGTTGTACTCTAGCTTTTTCCGTGTTTGTCTGCTGCTTGTTTGCCTCTTGACATGCTAGATGAGGCTTGCTTATGTGGTGAGTTGGGGGGTGTTAGAGCTTGATATACACTATTGGCTCCTTTTCTAACAGCTTAAAACTTTTACATGAGTTAGTAATTTAACAGGTTTGATTTAGGTAACTGGACTTGTTTGAGGCAGATTCACCTAGTGTATCTGGTTAAATTATCTGCTCTACATTTCTCGTGTAGCAAGATCTTGAAAGGGTGAGACTGGCAGGTAGTGAATTGGTATTCACTATTGTTAAGAACTAAGAAGGCTTATGTTTATTGTAGTAGCACTGATTTTCCTTAGTTTTAGTTGATTTTATTTTCCAGAGACGACCAGAGCAATTATCAGCAAGGGATTGGAACCACAATATTTTTTCCTTCTCTGTTTAACCTCCTAACATAATTAATTCACTTTTGCCCAAATGATCATCCAATGCTCTATTATATACTTTGGTTTTGTTTTGATCAATATATATACACACATTTGGTCTTGTTAAAGTAGAAATCATGTTTTGTTCAACAGTATTTCAGAAGCTTTGGATTAGCTAAGGTTGGTTTGATACTTCCCTACTTGCAGCAAAACTTACTGTGGATATTGCAAGAAGGTGAAGCAACTGCTGTCGCAGCTAGGTGCAAGTTACAAGGTCATCGAACTGGATGTGGAAAGTGAGTATATACTTATTATTTATTATCAACTGATGGAAGATTCAATAGTTGATACCATCTTTGTTCATTCCTTAAATCATGAATCTGTATTTCCAGGTTTTGATTCCAATGTTTACCTGTCACGTGGATACTTTGATGCTTGTTTCAATTAATAAAGTTAAAGAAAGAAACAAAAGATTTGGAAAGAAGTTTTCTCGTCTTCTTTTAATAATTCTAGTTTCATGTGTATGCTCTTTGTATGATGTTTTCTTCATTCTTCCGGTTTTTAAACTTACCTACCAACTTTCTGAAATTTTTTTGTCCCTTTTTTTTCCTCCCCTCTCCTTTTTGAAGTGGGGGTTGCGGTGGAAGGGGTTTGCACTTGGTGATTTAGATGGTTGGGAATCCTAAGCAGTGATATATAATATTTCTAGACTTGGAAATTCATAATAAAAAATTCCTTAGAGATGTTTATTTTTGTGGAATGAATCTTGATGAAATCTCTGGCAGAATTTCAAACAGAACAGACCTTTGGAACTCTGTTACTGCCTGTATGGTGTAGTCCAGGTCTGAACTCTATGAGTAATTGGACTGCATGATGAAAGCATGAGCATCAATTTCAGCTGATTTTTGTTTCTTATAGAAAATGTAAATCAACTTCGTGTGATTATTGAAAAGGAAAAGAAAAGGGTTAGCCTAGTGCCCGAGCCTCCTGCCACTGCGGGTTGGGGAGGGTTAGATGTATACAGTCTTACTCCTCTAACAATTGAGCAACCTTACTGTTGTGCCAAGTCCCTATGAAAAGGAAAAGAAACAAGCACTAAATTCATGTTAACCTGAATTTTCTTTAAGACCATGAGAATTTGGATTATCTTTTGATGCAAGATACTATAAACTTCTATGATAATCATTATCCATTTGCTAGGCAACACAGCTGATGCTTTATTTGAAATTTATGGTCTCACTTGGTTCTCCCAACCTCATGACTAATTCTTAGAAAGCCAAGTTGGACCATTAGTATTAGTTCCTTTGAATTTTGAAAAGATATTTCATATGCTGATGCTACTAAGGAAATACTGTATATTCCAACTAGTTACATATTGTTGCTTTGTTTTTGAGGAATTCATTAATCATTCTTTTGAAGGTGATGGGAGTCGACTTCAATCTGCTCTAGCAGAGTGGACTGGGCAGAGCACCGTACCAAATGTGTTTATTGGTGGAAAACATGTGGGTGGCTGTGACGGTAAGGCCAACTGTTCAACTTCTATAATATCCAGTTTCCTCCTTCCCTTATGGTCAACTGAATAGGGAAACCTTTTTTGGTATTTGCAGCTGTTATGGAGAAGCATCAAGCAGGTAAGCTTGTTCCACTGCTCACTGATGCTGGTGCTATTGCAAAAAACTCTGCCCAGCTATAAAGTATTGTAAGAACGAAGCCTGTATAGGGAAATGTGGAGGAATAAACATAAGCCAGGTTGACGAAACTGGCAGTATGATGTGTAATATATCTGATTATATCATGTGGTTAAATTTGGTTTGGTGATCATATGAATAGATCTCAGGCTTTTATAATCTTTATAACTAAATTTATTGTTTTTCTATTACGGTTGAGTTTCATTTTACAAGGACCGAGTTCCTATCGAGTGGTGTGAGAAAGAGTTTCATTTTGCAGCACATGTTTGGGATTGGTTTCCAAATTTTGCTTTCAACTATATTTTGCCTGTTTGGTTTCCAAGAAATCTCACTATTTTCTTGGACAAAAATAGTGCAATTGTTTTTCTCTTTTTAATATTATAGCTTAATTCTGGGAAAATGCAGAATTAGATTTACCCTTTTTATCAGCACAGTGAAATTTTACTATTCAAGAAAACAAAGTAATTTTTGTATTTGTTGAAAATTGAAAATTAAAAATTTACCATTTTCTTAGACAAATATAGTAAAGTTGCTATGCCAAGTTCTCTGCGTCAAAATTCAATTTTTAAAATTTAATTCTAATTTTTAAACATGAGCATCATTTAAAATAGTAAAATCGATGCTTGGGAATTCAAAAAAGTATCTTCTGCTGGTTCCTATTAATTACCTTAAGCATAAAAGACATTGTCTAAGAACATAATAAAATTTTCTTGTTCAACAGCAATGGTAAAATTTTACGGTTTCTTTTTCCTAATTTTCTTTTGGTTTCTGGGCGAGTTAAAGAGTAAAAATTATGTTGAAGTGGAATGGAAACCCAAAAAAAATCTTACAGCGCAAAAAATTCCAATGATTTTTTTGAAGGATACCGTAGGGACTACAAGCTCCAAAAAAACAAATTCATAATAATTAACTCAATTACACCAATCATCATCAAGCTACATGATTATGCTTATCAAATTCATAATAATTAACTCAATTATGTATTATGTTATGTATGTATATGTAAGTTGTTTTTGCTGAGGGAATTGATTGTCAGCTAATAGAAGTTTTTTATTTTTTTATTTTTAAGTTGTGTCTTTAAATCCAATGCAAAATAATAATTTTGATGCGTTAGAACTGTCAAAATTTTGAATTTGGAAAAAGTCAACCTCTTGTCTCCATGTTCTCATTTAGTTTCTATGGACTCGGTGTTAACTCGATTGAGTCTTGTAAAATCAGGTGGAGCTAAATGCACTCCAATTATACCATTTTTGTACTCGTGCATTCCTACTCATTTACCATAAATTGGAGTGCATAAGTACAAAAGAGGAGTGTGTTTAGCCTCACTCATCAAATATTGTCAAGGAAAACTGCAATTTATGGCTCATTCATTCCTTAACTTGGTAGATTGTATCTAGGATGGCCATGGCTATTGAAAGATGACTTCCCAGATAACTGGGGGGGGATCTAGCTGATGGTTTCAACTACACCATCTCCCTTGCTGTATGTATTCTTGTAGGTCATTTATTAGAGAATCAAGTACTGCACAACATGTATGAACCCCTTCTAATGGAAAAAAGAAAATTTGATAGAGATTTGGTTGAAATGTCATTGACTTGGTATTCAGATTGAACTGCAAAACATGTACAAAGTCCTTTCTAATGGGAGGGAAAATCATTTAGGATTTGGTTCATCTTAGAAGTGCATGTTCAATTACACTTGTACAAAACAAAATACATAATGTGTTCAAAATACATAATTTGTACCACTAGGGGTACAAATATATTGACTTTTTCAAGTTCAATTCATTTAATGAATGAGCTAAGTTAAATTTTATTAATTTATTAAACTCAACTTGTGATCGATTCCATTAAAAATTAGTTTGAATTCAACTCGAGACAAAAACAAGTTAAAGTTTGAACATAATTAAAAATCCATTAATCTTAACAAGTTAAGTTTGATTAATGGACGGCATAACATGACTCATTAACCATACTAATTCCACCCACCTGAGCATTTTCTTGATGTTTGAAGTTACCATTCGTTAATGGAAGAAACAAAAAATCTGAAAGGGAATTACAAGGTACAGTTTGTACTTTATGAAAAAATGATTAAATAATCAAAACAAAATTTGATATGACATTTCAAAATTTATACAGCAACACGGGGCTCCATTTATCCTCAATATTTCCTCAATCGTCGTGCTTTCACTGTTTCTATTTATATCTTGTCTCTACCATTGAACCCCCCCCCCCCCCCCCCAACCAAAAAAAAAAAAATTACAACCAACCTGGTCTTCAGTTTGTCCCTAGAACCAACCCCATGGCATTCCCAAAACTGCAACCATGGTTCAAGTGAAGGGGTAAGAGTGGCCTCGTAAAAATTGAAATCCAAATCAAATCTGGAACTCATGAATCTTCCTTGCCTGTAATTTCATGAAAAATTTGAGATGACTGTGAGGTATCTGATATCAAATTAGTTCTCTGAAAGAAAAAATTGATCTAACAGTTTGAGAAAATAAGATATTCACCATTAACACCATCTGGTAATGTGCTTTCTCGTGCCTTCTTTGCCTTCTTTGTCATCCTTTTAACCGACTCAGCTGTAAAACCACGAAATAAAAAATTAATGGTATAAGAGGTAATGAAACTTTAAAACAAGGAAAATGGTATTCCACAAAAGATTTGCATCCACTGATATGGCTAGGGTACTAAAGTTATGGGGTGGTAAAATGATAGTCAAGCATATAATTTCTTGAGTAAAAGTTCATTTGTATAGCATTGCTTATTAGGTAAATACTAGAGAGAAGTAGCCTTTGTACCACGTGAGAGCAATAATTGGGTAGTGTCCAGCCAACAAGTTAATTCTAGCTTCCTTTTATGCTAGAAGACTAGGGCATAGTCCACATGCATGAACAACCTCTAACCCCCCATAAAAAGACCTCCTAGCTTCGAGTAACCGTAGTTAAATCCCTAAACTGACAATATGTTTAAATAGGAATGCAGATATTGAGTGGGGTGGGAATGTCTAGGCATACTGGAAAACAGAAGCAAGTGTGGGCATAATCAATGAGTTCGAGAAACATGGCTATATCAAAGTTACTAACGAGTTCCATCATTCTTTAGATAGAAGTGAAACTAGAACTGAAGAGAGCCAAGTTGAAATCTGAGTACGAGGTATAGTAGCAGGAACATCTAGAAAGTACAGCTTCAAGAATGGTTCATGTCTAGCAAAATGGACTGGCCAAACATAATCGACCATGCATTTGGATCAATGGCTTGGGCAAGAATTGGTTTTGAATTTTTGCACATATAAAGGATGCTGCCTCAGAAATTTTAAACAGTTCATTTTCTTCCACTACACAAAAATTAGCCAGCTTGGCCAAAGTTTGTAATTGACCATCTCCATTCGCAAGTTTATTGAACTTTTCCTCAATAGGAACGAGGAAATGGCTAAGATCAACAATGAAGAAACTCCGTAAAGCAACTGTGTATGGTAGAAGTTCTGTGCTCCAATATGTGATTCAGAACCACTCAAATTTATGTGGACTAAATTTTTTTTTGAATGTTTTCTTTTCCTAAACTCGATAGCATCGTTTAGTAAGATTACCTTTGAATTTCCTTTTCTTGTTTGCTCTCTTTCTCTTCCTCTCTGCTTGTGTTATCTCTGCTTCTTCTTTAATATCTCCTTTGCCAGCAAACACTTCCTCAGGAGCCAGCATAGCTGCGTCTGAGACTGCCACAGGTGCAATCTATCCAGGGAAGACACCATGCATGTTATTTAAATTACTGTGATTTAGGCCTGGTATTACCAGATTAATAGTCAAGCGCAAATGCAGTTTTCTGAAGGAAAATTAATGAGAACTCATTACCTCTTCCATTGCCAGAGCAGGGACATTCGTTTGTATAGACATATCTTCTATAACCTGTCCAAGTTGACTCATGACAAATAAGTTCTATGGAACTCCTAGAAAGGTCATACATATATATTCTCAAATGCCAATAAATAAGACTGTATATTAATAAGTCCGAAACATACTGGTTTTGGGCTGAAGTGGAAATGAGATAGAGCATCCAACTTCAAGCACAATTTCTTGAACAGAACACTTGCCTGAGCAAAATTACCAATCCAAAAGGAAACTCATTTTTAGATTTTAAAAAAAAAAAAAGGCATAGCAATATAAAAAAGAAATGAAAAAAGAAAGAAAGAAAAGTATTTTGGCTGTGGTTCATCAACACCAGCAGATGAAAGTAGATGTCTACTTAACTGTCTTGGTGTTAGTGTGCATGTTTGTTGTTTTAAGATTTTAAGTTGGCTTCTTTCTTTCATTTTTTTTTTTATAAAAGCTGTTTTTGTACACAACTCCCCCCCCCCCTTCTTTTCTTTTCTTTTTTTTTTCTCTCTCCCCTAGTCAAATGTGATAAGTAGACAAAAACATGCACCAAGTCAACAGCAAATCTGTTGTGACCTGGTCATTGCTTCTCGGCCTTCTGGAAGTCACTGGTTTAATGCTTGTGCAAGACTTCCTTTTCAAAATTTTGTTAATTGGTTCTGGGCTGGCACTACACATGAATGGGTAGAGGAGTCATGTGCTCTTCAATGTTAGTGGAATGTCAAATGTTAAGTGAGAACAGTCACCATAAACAGTCCACACCATTGACATGCCAATCCACGCTCTCAATAATTCCAACCTGTGAATTCATCCTGGATTTGCTCTCAATTTGTGAATCCATGGATTGAGTGTGAGAGACTGAGAGTGTCAGGCCCCTAAGGTTCCCTAGAGATAAACTACTTCAACTACACTAAAGATGTAATACCAAATCAACTGGGACAAAAAATAAATCATAGAGAATATGGATCAAAAGTGCACCTCTTTCTTCTGTTCATCCGAGAAAGACAGTGTTGCTGAAACCAGGCCAGTTTTCTGAACATATTCTTGCTGAAATAATGAAAGAAGAATAATTTATTAATGCTAGATAGTTAAAACTATTTAAAGGAAAAATAATTGGCATTGTTAAGAAATCCCAAAAGATGGCCTAGACGAGGACTCGGTCTACAAAATAAAAAAACAGCCAAATTAATCTGTATCTCTTCACAGTAAATGAAGCTTGGGATAATCTGACCTCATAAATTTCAGCAAGTCCCATCTTGCTCTTATTATCATCCTGCAAAATAGTATGAAAAATGTAGCTTAAACATATTACCATCTACCTTCATAAACAGAAATGAGACCAAAAAGAAAGAACTTATTTTGGAGAAACAATAATTACCAATTCCTTTAGTTCTTTTGGTGCTCTAGATGGCAAACTCGGAGCCTTCTGAACATCATCAAAATGCCCCTAAAAACATCAGACCAAAAATATTGCTTAGAGAAATGATGTAATATTCAATTGTCTATCTTAGAGAAACAGTGATAGAAGAAATCAATCATCACAAATAAGGAGAAAAGATAACATTTGAACAAAATGATTAAACATGATGACATGAACGGTTTGATGTTAGAATTGGAATAACAAGGTGAAAAGCTAAAACTAACATTTGCCACCAAAGCTTTGGAGTTGACTTATTTTTATTGAAGAGAACATAAGAAGCTAAAACTATTGTATGCCTAGCATGCACGAATTTTGCATTTTGCTAAAGCGTTGGAATTGTGTTATTCTTATTGAAGAGAATATCTTTCATCACCCAAACTGCAGAACTCCATTGTAACTGCAAAGGATTTAACGTTTCCATTCAATAGCTAACAAATCTGAAATAACATCTTCTAGCCGTAAATTACCATTTGTCAGAAAAGTATATGCAAACTATTAACCTTCCACCTGCCAAGGTTTAAATTGCCAGTACCAGACAATATTCCAATCTTGCAGAAAAGCACTACCCAATGAACCAGCAAATTGATCAAATGTTGAGCAATCATGTCTCAAGCATCTAAACTGTCAATAATCAAATAAACAAAACAAAGGTTGTGTGCTTTACAGCTGCACACAAATCTTGCACCTATAAATTAATCATGTTCTCGGCAACTTCTATGTTTAGTGTAGTCCCCAACCACCCACTAGTAAAAACGAAAAGAAAAATCCCATGAGCAATAAACTTTCATATGCTTAAAAGTGAAAAGATTATTGGCCTGAATCCAGCACAATCTACATGGCTCTAAACATAGAAAATAAAGAAACTGTAATACAATTTATGTTTTCATGAGACTACATAAATATTAAAACACCATTTCATAACTGTCACACATCCATCAAGGTTGTTGTCCAAGTATAGTCCATTGTATAAATTAACTTACCACTGCCATTTTAAATTCTAGCAAATTACTAGTTTTTCTCTATGAAAATATTTTAAATGAAACCAAAAACAGTGCTGCATATTTTCCCAATTCATGAGGCTGGTCAATTCAGTCGACCTATTCATATTGCTTGCGGAATAAATCAGCTCATATTGTATGATTCGAATTGAGAATCATGCAATACTAAAACTATTGCATGTATCAGCTGATATGCATTACTTTGGAAGAGATGCACAATCCCCATAACTTCATATTTAACATTTCTGGAAAAAAAAATACAAATTACAAAATACATGTTACCTTTCTTAAGCAGATGAATGAAAACTAATTCATCAGGTTTCCAAAGGAAAAAAGATGAACTTAATGCACAATTTTAAACAAAAAGGAACTTCAATGAGGGAAATTTTGGTTTTGGGGGGGGGGGGGGGGGGGGGGGGGGGGGGGGGGGGGAATGCTTTGACAAAACAACAATCCAAATTATTAAATTCAAAAAAAAAAAGTAATTCACCTCAAGGATCCGCTTCTGAATTAACTCTTCAATGGATGCAGTAACCTCCTCTGTGATTACAGGAGCGGGTCTCACATTGTGCTCAAAATCTAAATCAACTTCTAATGCGCTATTTTTTGGCCTTTTAGCAGCAGTTACCTGTCATCAAAACCAATAGTAATTAGCAGATAAATTCCAAATCATTTTCTTTTTAATAATTAAGACAAAATCCAATTCAAATTATAGAACATGGATTCAATTTAATCCAGCAACACACTCGACATGACCCAAATAAGTTGATATCTAAAGCAAAGATTTCAGAAATGTCAAATGTTACCTCCCCCTGCATTGTCCAACTTTTTGGTTCCAAATTTGCTTTCTCCATTTCCTCTATTTTAGATCGAAACTTCTGAAGTTGTTTTTCATGGGTAGAAAGGTTTTCTTTCTGCTGCAAAAAGAGATGACCAAACAATAAGTACTTCAATCAATAATTGGCTTACAGAGCAATATATTTTATCAGTATTAAACAGAGGGCCCATGTGTTTGTTAGATTGAAGTATAACATATAGATATATGCGTAATACATTACCTGATTGTTGAAAACCTTGTCATCCACTTGTTCATCACCCAAGTCCGAATCATCCGACCCATCGATCAGTTTAGATTTTCTTTTCTGTACATTTTTCTTCTTAGCCCCAAAGAAGTCATCATATCTGAATGTTGCAGATACGCAGGTGAGGCCCAAAAAATGAAGGGGAGAGAGAAAAGGGAGGGGGGGGGGGGGATTAACTGAATTAGCAGTGAAGTTTGACAGATGTCCTAATAAAAATGATTCAATATGAAAATCAGAACCAGCAAGTCTTAATTCCAGTTATTTGCAGCCAACTTGACAATAGAATAAAGATCAATCAAGGTCTGAGATATAAAGGCGGTCTCTTAGCTAGGCACCAACCCTCTATGAATTGATGCTAAATCCCATTTGAACAGTTGTCGGTAAGATTTGCCATGGAACTCAACCAAGACAAGTAAGCAAGAAAAAACTAATACTCCCTCCGTCCCATTTTAAGAGTCCTTTATTCCATTTTGCACTGTCCCATTTTAAGAGTCCCATTTAAAAAGTCAATGTACTTTTAACATATGAATTTCCAAAACTACCCTTTATTACACCTAATGTGAACATGATTTACAATTAAATGAGGGCAATATGGGAAATTTAAATAGTTTCAAAATAATAAAATAATACTTATTAAAAAGTTAGAATTCCCAAATGGGACTTTCATTTTAGGACAGAGGGAGTACATAAATAAATAAACATTTCAAGTGAAAGATAAAAAAAATAATAATAATATATAGGTACAGATATAAACATCATCAATAAATTCATTTTATGCAAATAATAATTGAAAATAAGATAATGTAACACTAGCTACTTGAGTTTTGATTGTCTGTTTGACTGATTTGCACAAGACTTTATAAGAAAATCAAACATCGGTATTTGTCAAAGACCTAGTTCATCTAAGAATTGGATCATCAATCTCCCTAACATA
This sequence comes from Nyssa sinensis, assembly GCA_008638375.1. NCBI lineage: Eukaryota > Viridiplantae > Streptophyta > Magnoliopsida > Cornales > Nyssaceae > Nyssa > Nyssa sinensis. The sequence goes on from CM018036.1 coordinate 8,084,062, forward strand.
ATAACCACTTCCCTGCTCACATTAGTCCCAAAGACTAAGGGCCCATTTGAGGGAGCTTTCGCACCCCTGCTTTTGAGTTTGTGTTTGTATTTGTAAAAATTGTTAGGGAAAATGTGTTTAGTTGTTTGGCCAAACTTTTAAAACTAGCCAAAACGTACAAAAGTAGCTTTGCAGAAAAGTAAATTTGGGCTACTTTTCCCCAAACTGCACTTTTGTGTATTTGCAGAAACTCCCCCAGACACCCATTAAAGAAGGTTGATTTTTCTTTTCCACTTCATATTTCAGTTTTTCTATGATGAATACTCATACCTTCCATATTACTATAAAAATTAAGGAAATTGGAGGACAGCTCAAAGTTTTGGTCTTACATACCCTATTCTAGAAGATAAATGTTTGATTCTAGATCAAAATAATCTTTGTTCTAGAACCACCAATGTTAGGCCATGGTCAGAGCTAGCATAGGCTTAGAGGGGGCAGTTGCCCCACCTCAATTATTTTACCAGAAAATTTTCTTATCCATTTCAAAAAAATAAAAATATTTTAATCTAATTTATCTTTTAGACCCACCTAAGTTTATAGCTTTTCACATTTTATCCTTATTTTAATTACAATTTGAGTCACCCTTTCAATGGAACTTTTGTTGATTTTTTGAGATTTTTTTAGTAATAGTCTAAAAGTTTTTGAGGGCCTCTTTCTTCAATTAGACTATTGTCTACTTTGTAAACTCTTTTACATTTATAAATTTAGTTACTTATCAAAAATATTATTTATTAATATTAATTTTTTATATTTCTCTTTAATTTTAAAATTTATGATCTAAAATTGAAAACAAAATTTGCCTCCCCCTAAACTAAATTTCTGGCTCCATCCCTAAATAGGCTATGCTCCAAGCCCTGTACAATTGTAATGCCAATTGCACATTTCTTATGCATTTTCAATGATTCTAGTTTCCAAGAACAACAATACAGATTCTATTTTGATCAATCGTTTGAATTATAAAGGGTAAATTACACTTTTCACCCCTATAGTTTGACCCCTGTTTCAATTTAGTCCTTATTCTTTAAAAAGTTGAAATGTCAACTTCGCATTTTTAGCCCCTTTCCAATTTAATCCTTCCGTCACTCCAGGCCGTTAATTATGGACTGAAAATACAACATGCGCATATCACGACTTTGGTAAGGGAAGATTTGTAACTTCAACCCATTTCCCTCCAAACGCAAAGATGTCGTCAATGGAGGCATCATCTATTCCCTTCCTTTTCTTTTCTTTTCTTTTCTTTTTTTTTTGATTTGCCATCTATTCCCTTTCAATTCACTGGTCTAAGGTACTATCTCTTTTTAGTATACATATAAATGCCCTCCCTTTCATCTACGTTTTTGGCTGTTACTTGGATCTTTATTTGAGCTTGCTTATTCAGTTTCTCAAAACGCTTTTAATGGTGAACTTGATAAACCTCATCTAACCCCAAAAATCTGAAGGTTGAAGCAATATTTGGCTATTTGTTATGCGATAAGAATTTCATATGTATGTCCTTTTTGGTGTTGAGTGATTGATGCTTGCTTTAATTTGTTGATCTATTAAGGGCAGCGTAAATATTTTTTTGTTGATATACAGTCCGCTTTAACATTAAGCGAATAAGGTAATTACTTTAAGCGCCACCTAGAATGAAGGTCTTGAATTTTATGTATCTATTGTATAATACAAAGTGGAAGTTTAAGAACAATAAAAGTCTATTTACAAAAAGACCCTAAATTTTGTATATATTGCATAATACAAACTAGAAGTTTAAGATCAATAAAAGTCTAATTCTAAACAAAGAAGACCCATATTAAACATGTCAGAAAAGAATTAATTCTATGTACTCTGAAATGAGAGAGTTTAAGTTCAATATAAGTGCTGCAATCTGACAACTAAGCTTGGCATGAGGGAGCCTGGCATTACTACTGCTTTCAAATACAATATGTTAATCGCACATTGAGAAAGACATCACTTACATATTATAAATGACAGCCTCTGAGTTTATGAAGCAATGAAACCTTAGAGTGGAGTCAAAAATCTCTCAGTCCTCAAATAGTAGTTACTATGCCAGTTAAATGATGAGATGCTTGGGAGAATAAGCCAGGTGATATATACAGGGCTTGTATTATATTTGGATGGGCATCAAGATAGCAAGTTAAAAAGTAATGCAACTTGGGTAATTTCTCCAATATTTTCAACAAGAAAATAATGATTTCAAGTGATTCAATTAAACACTGCAAACATGCACACTTTTGCAACCAAGAAATCAGGCACATCATCGGGACTCCAGCACTGCCATGAATAATTTATAGCTTAAAACTCAATAGTTTCCAATAATTAGTCCACTAAATAACACGTAATAGTTTCCAATAAATAGAATAAGTAACATAGGGGCTAAAAATACGATATCATGATGCACACTAAATTATTAATGTAAGCGTCCAAAGTTAATTACATTACAATAATATGAACTCAATATAATATTCAAAACAAATAAGTTGAAAAAGCAATGTTCAAAATTAAAATAGAACCCCCCACCCCCAATCTCCCTCTCTCTCCCCCTGGGGGTTCATTTTGACCAGAAATATTATCATGTAAACAGAATAACATGTTTATAATTGGTAATAAGATATAGCAGTCCTTAAGAAAAAGACATGTTCCATAATATAGTTTAACCCAATATTATATTGTCGGGTATTATTATTATTATTCAAGATCTTACAGTTGGCTTCTTTTTTTAATAAAACTTCATATAGCACAGTTGTGATCTTTATAACTTGACTTGAGCTCAATGGAGCATTTTCTGATGGTTATTCATATAATCCTTGAGTTCAATGCTCATGTTGAAGGGAAATGGTTTGAAGTCACAAATTTGTCCTTACCAAGTCATGTGATATGCACACATGTTGTGTTTTCTGTCCATAATAAACAGCTTGGAGTGACGGAAGGATTAAATTGGAAAAGGGCGAAAAATGTGAGGTTAACATTGCAACTTTTTAAAGAATAGGCACTAAATTGAACAAAGAGTCAAACAACAAGAGTGAAAAGTGTAATCTACCCAATTATATATATTTCATTTCTCAAGAAACAACACTCATGGAGTAGTTGATAATCAAATAAATCTCAAAAAGTGATGCTTTCCACCTTCGAACGGCAAGCACATGGTTCTTTCTAACATTGAAACCACTTCTCTCACACTTCATGCTAGTACAATGACAAATTGTAAATTAACCTTCCCAATCTCCCCACCCCCACCCCCACAACCAAAGAAGTAAATAATAATAATAAAGGTAAATTATACTAACTTCCCTTAAGATTTCTGACAATTTATAAAGACCTCTTCTGAGACTTTTGAAATAACATTGACTTCTCCTGTTGAGAAACTACAAACACCTCCCCTCCAACCCAAATTTGTTTAAAAATGACAAAAGTGACCCTTTCATTTTATTTATTTATTTATTTACATTTTTTCAATTTTCATCAATTTTCCTAACTTTTTTTAAAGAATTTTTTATTTATATAAAAATAAATTTAAGATAAATAACTTATATTGTTTTAGCCAAAGGAGATTTTAATTAATATTTATTTGAAAATGAAAAAAAAAAGTTAGAAAAAATTGGTCAAAAAATTTTTAAAATGCAAAAATAATAATAATAATAATGAAAGGGGCAATTTTTTTCATTTAAAAAAAAAAATTGGTTGGAGAAGAGGTATTTGTAATTTGTTAATAAAAGTAGGGGAGGTTAGTGTCATTTCATAAATCTCGGGAGAGATCTTTGTAATTGTCAAAAACCTCATGGGAATAGTAATTTTTTGATAAGTAAATAATCGTATTATAAAAAAAGTGTGCTCAAGGGAGGTGACCCAAATTACAAGGGAGTGGCTAGAATAATTAAAACCATGAGCTCCCCAAAAATCTACCAAAGTGCCTACATACAATTGATAGGCTTCTTTGGCCTAAAAAAAGAAACAAACACAAAAAATTATCTTTGAGAATGGAAAGGGGTTTCTCTAGCCCCTCAAAGACTCTTTTCTTCCTTTCTTCCAAATAAACCACACTAAGCAAACAAGTGCCATCTTCTGTGCCACACGAACATCATTTCGAATACGGATACCCTTCCAACTAAGAAGATGATTCCTTAATGTGGCTAGAAGTACTCGCAAGCAACCAAAAATAAAAAACAAATATGTCAACAATCTCTAGCCACCGAACAGTGGATGATAAGGGTGTAACTCGGGTGGGCAGGGTCAGGCTTGAGGCCTGTCCAGGCTCAACCCGAGCTCCGAGGCAGTGAACCCAAGCTCGACTTTGAGCCCAAACATATTAGCGCGGGCCCATCCCAAGCATGGATTTATTTTTATCAAGTAAGGACCAATCCAAAAAAAAAACACTAATTATTATTCGTAGTGAAAATTACTGCACTGATAGAATATATAAATATGAATCTAAGACTTGGCTTATAATAGATAAACATGAATTCAATGGATTATTGAGCCCAAACTCAAGTAGACTAAAAGGTTGGAGCACAAACAAAAAAGCATCTAAGCACTAAAAAGGTGAATATATATATATATGTGTGTGTATATTTATATATATTACACCAATGATCAAAATTTCGTTTATTTTCCATCGAAATGACCGAAACGTTTTCGTTTATCAGGAAACTGAAACGAAACACCAGTAGAATATCGAAATTCACATGTTTCCATGAAAACAAAGTTATTTCTATAGAAACATACCGAATCAGAGGAAATATTTCTTTTGTATCAATAATAATTCTAGAAATTAGTAAAAGATAATATCCATTTATTTTCAAGGATTAAGACTCAAAATTACAAGAAAATATTTCTATTATTTTTTCTAAAATAATAGAAAAGTAGTATGGGAAATAAAATGTAGAGAAACAACTATTTTAATACTAAGTTACTAATTATAATATGTTTAAATCGCTATTTATTTTATTTTTTATTTTATATGTAACTTGTGTCAAATTATCTAATTTGTAAATATTACATAGTATATATCTATTATGTTATGGTATTGTATTTAATTATAATAATTTTATATATTTTAAAATATATAATTTTTTTTTATAGAAAAACTGAGAATTTCGTTAACAGTCTGAGAATGGTAGAAAACAAAAGGAGATATATTTTAAAATATATAATAATTTCATATTGTATAAAAAATTAGCTCTAATTTTTTATACTATCTTTTAATTAATAAAGAGTTATTTGGTATTAATAACTAATTTGTATTTACGCTTTTTTTCAATTTCACCCTAGTAATTTGTGTGGATGGACATGTTCCCTAAAACATTTACAATTAATTAATTGTACTATTTATTTTTGCACATTCATATATTTTACTTTATATTTCTAAAGTGTTTCTACACATTTTAATTTTTTTCATCGTTTTCACTATATTTCCAAAACGTTTCCATTTTTTGGGTGACCGAAACAACACTACGAAACAAAATTTTGATCCTTGCACACTGTACAATGAAAAACAAGTAGTTAGTCTTTAGTTTTTCAATTTAAATTAGTGTCATTTATCATAAATATGATGTATATGCCTTAAACATGTACAAATATTCAATAAATAGGATTATTTGTATAAATAAATAAATTTTAAGTTATGTTTCCACATGTTTCTAATTTTTTCTCCTTTCTATTACGTTTCCGTTTTCGGACAGACTGAAATTATACATCGAAATGATATTTTGATGCTTGTATTATACCATCACAGACTTCTAAGGCTATACATGTACACAACACTCATCTAAGTTGTATATTTTAAAATCACAATAGTGTGTACTATGAAGATGAAGCTAGCCAACAAATAGAAGAAGAAAACTAAGAAGAAATTAGCAACTGCATCACCATCACAACAAACTTCTTTGGCCTTGAAAACTAAAAATCTGGCAAACTTCTTGTAAAAATTATCTCAGAGTGAAGCCATTGAATGTCCACCATTGATGAACCAGAGCAAGAACACCGATTGTCACAAAGAAAAGAATCAGTAAAACAGAGATTAATCCATCAAATTCAATGGGTTTGAATCCATTCGGTCGTCATTATTGGTTGATAGGCATGAGGTCAAAAGATGTGGCTGAGGTTGAAATGCGAAGGGCAACTGACAATATAAAATGAGTGTATGTGCAAGTGAAAATAAACAATTCAAATTAGCTATACAAGTAATCTGACGGCTCACAAAAATAAAATATGTGTGTGTGTGTGTATATATATATATATATGTTGGGGTACAGTTAGTTTCACCATTTCGGGTTCCCGAAGCCCATGCCTAAGCCTAACCTGAATTTAACTCGAGCTTGGGTTTTGGTGCTCAGGTCCATCCCGAATTCAAGATTAAACTGTCCAGGCCCGTAAAAAATAGGGTTTCAGGTTTACCCACCCAACTTGCAGCCTTAGTGGATGAGAAGATGATTCACTAATTCCACCTCATTCTTACACATAACACACCTATTTGCCAGCCTAAAGCCCATTTTTCGTAAATTGTTTGCTGTCAAGCTTCCTTACCAAGTTGCCTCCCAATCAAAAAATGTAGCATTGATTGGAACTCGAGAGAATCAAATCAAACTCCACATAAATTACACACACCCCCATCCATCAGCAACTTATAGTATGACTGTATTTTAACATGAGCAGCCTTCCAAATGATGTACCCATGGCCAATGGTAACTCTAAACCTATACAATTGATCCATCAACCTTGTAACCTCCTCCACTTCCCAATTAAAAAAAATCATCCTAAATTTGGGGTCCCAAACCAGCTCCCCTACCTCCCAAAAACAACAATCAGTCACCCAAGCCTCTTTGTCAACAGCCAAATTGTACAAAAGAGGAAAACTCTCCTTCAAGGCTATGTCTCTGACTCTCCACATCATGGGTCAATCCCTATATTCACTCTAGAAACCTCCCCAACTTCAAACTGGATGTGATTTTGGAAATCCCCCACCCCTTTTTGGATTGTTCTCCAAATACCGCAGCCCAAACTCCAAAGGCTCCATCCCCTCCTAGGCAAACCAATCCCCTTCCCTCTTAACCAACTTGATAGCCACTAAGGACCTCCAAAAAGCTTAATCTTCCACTCCATAGTGCCACAACCACTTTCCCAAGAGAGCTTTATTAAGCTTAATCAAACTTTTAATACCCAAACCCCTCCCCCCCATAGAGATAGGGGTCTTGATTGCATCCCACTTAACCAAATGCAATTTCTTTACTTCCTCCTTCCCATCCCATCCCATAAAAAATCCCTTTGGATCTTCTCCAACTTCTTTGCTACCAAAGATGGGATAGTGAATAATGACATGTAATAGGTTGGTAGTTTGGCTTAATTGCTTCTTATCAAAGTTAGGCCCCCCCCACCCCGCGAAAGATAGTGCTTCTTCCACCCCGCCAACCACCTTTGGAACTTTTCAATGATTGAATCCCAAATCCCATAAGACTTGGAGGGAGAGACTACCGATAAAAAAAAAAAGACTTGGAAGGAGCGCCCAACGATACCCCAAGTAGATGGGAATGACCACACCTTACATCCCAAAATCCAAGCCAACACCTATATCCCCCTTACCTCCCCCACCAAGAGAGTCTCACTCTTCAAGTTAACACAAAGCCCCGAAACTGCTTCAAAGCTCACTACAATGCATCTAAGGAACTGGATATGTCTCTCTTTTGCCATGCAGAAGATGACAGAACCATCCACAAATGAAAGATGTGACACCTCCTCAATATTCCCATGACTATCCACCACTTTGAATCCTTTCAACATACCCACTTCCATAGCTCTACCCATCATGTGACTAAACGCCTCCACCACCACGAACAAAATGGCAATAATGGATCTCCCAGCCAAACCCTCTAGACGTCTAAAAAAAAGCGTGCTAGAGAACCATTTACTAGAACCGACAAAGAGAGTGAGGAAATGCATGACCATATCCATTGTCTCAGTATATCACCAAACCCCATCTTCCGGAACATTGTCATCAACAATACCCCGCAGACATGATTGTAAGCTTTCTCGATGTCAAGCTTACAGACCACACCACTCTCTTTCCTCTTTCTTCTAAGTCGATACACTCGTTTGCTATAAAAGTTGCAACAAGTATTTGTCTCCCCTTGACAAATGTGTCTCCTAGAAATGATCCCCACAATAGATCCCTCAATCACATCGCTAGAACTTTGGCCAATAGCTTGTAGTCACATCCCTCCAAGTTGATTAGCCGAAATCTCTAATGTTCTCAGCCTCCTTTTCGGGATTAAGGCAATAAACGAGGCATCCAAACTTTTCTCAAATGAGCCAATTCTAAAGAAATGATTGAACACTGCTAAGATATCTTCCCTAACAACCCTCAACAATGCTAGTAAAATGCCATTGTGAATCTAGCAGGGCCCAAGGCTTTACCCCATCACAAGATTTTAAAGTTTCCAGGATCGCCTCTTCTTTAAATGGCCTCTCTACCACCATCATCATTACAGCCACGACACCCTATTACCACTGGGTTGCCATTGCCACTAACACCTCCACAATACTTCACACCATTATTATTATTTTTTGTTGATAAATAAAACCATCATTATCATCTGTAACATGTTACCAACACACACTACCACAATACACAACCACCTACAACTATCACTGCCACTTCTTTTATCGTTGCAACCAAAACTCCCCTTGGCATGACATAATGCTTGTGTCTCACCCGCTTCTGTTTTCCGTTGATAAAAAATCTATCTTACTCATGGTCTTAAAATTCTGTCACATGTCAATATCTCCATTGCTATCTCTGCCATCTAAGACTATTATAAAATTATCAGCATTTACATTAACAGTCCAATAAATATAACATATGCTAAAACAAAACCCAACTTATTTTCCATTGATTTCTGAATAACTATTGTCATCTCCATTTTTTAAAACCTTGGGGCTATTGAAGATTTTGATCTTTAATCCCTGATCCTACATTACCTGATGAATACTATTGTAACCATAGATGATTGAAGCAAATAAAGAACTTATATCAGATTCACATAACTAAAAGAAGAAAATAGAATTGAGAAAAGGGGGTGGGGGAACAGCACCTGGCATTTCCCAACTTGTCTGCTCCTTCATCTTCACTATCGTCATCTCCAAAAACTTCAAGCTATGAAAGCAAAGTGTGGGTCATGAGAACCAACAAAGAGTAGAAAAACATGCATCTTGTACACTACAAACACCCCAATAATCTCAAAAACTAAGAATATCATGCAATGTCCCCTAAACAAATCCAAATTATGTCTAATATTAATAAATTCTGCATCCGCAGTAACGTGCAATACTCCCACAGGCCACTAACTTATCCAACTAAACAAAATAAATAAATAATAAAAAAAGGCTAGGAAGAATCGTCACCTCATCATCTTCCTGATCTTCTTCTTCATCATCATCTCCTTCTTCATCATCTTCCTCATTTGCTTCTTCCTCCTCATTTGACATTTTTCCATCACCTTTTCTCTTGTTCAAACCGTACTCTCTTGCCTCGTCTTCTTCCAAATATTCCTCCAACTCTTTAATCTTCAAAAACTTATCTTCAACTCCACCGCCACCATCATCACCTCCGCCCTCCTCCTCCTCTTCGTTCTCCTCGTCCTCTTCACCTTCCTCATCCTCGTCATCAAACCCCACCAATTCCTCATCTTCCGCCCCATTCAACACCTCAAAATCCTCAATTTCTCCCTCTAACTCTTCCTTCTCTCTCTCTAGACCCTCGCCCTTCTTGACACCGACCCAGCCAAATAACTTCGAGATTTCTTCGGGATTCTTCTCGAACTTCTTCAGTTCTCGGCGAAGACTCGAGATTAACGGCTGTGACTGGAGGTCGATTTGCTGCCAGATCTGCTCAGCGTCGAAGCCGTCGATCAAAAGGTGATCGAAGGGTGATTTGGGGGCGAAGGGCCTGAGGGATGAGAATATATATTGAGAGGCCTTGCGAGCCGCTTGAGAGATGTCGGGCGATGGCGAGAGATAGAGTGGTGGGTCCGTCGATTTCAGACGGTGGAGGGCTTCCAGGCCTCCTGCTTCGTTTAAGCTCGCCATTGTTGAGTTGGGTCGAGAAGAAGGTGCTCTGTTTTTACTGGGTTTGAAGGCGTTTTCAGGGTTTAGGGTTTTAGGATAGTGATCCCACGGGGGTCGAGGTCGTGTGGTTATTTACTTAGATCGCAGGTACCTCACTGAAAAGTAGTCTAGGACCGTGATTTGAATATTACACGAGTTTGCATAGAAAATAATACCATACTATCGTATTCGTGAACTTTTTTTTTTTTATTATCATGATTTTTTCACTTTCTTTAATTTTCAATTAAAAGACTAATGAGATAATTATTTTAATTGTAAATTACATTAAATTTCTAAAATAATAATATTATTTTCTATTTTTATTAACAAATAATTTTTCTCTAATTTAATTTCTTTTTTTTAAATGACAAACTATAAAGCAATGTTATGAATGATTTTTGAATGACATCAAGTTGTTATAAATGATTTATAAATGGATGAGATTATGGTTGATTTTTTAATTGTAATTCTATAAAGCAAAAGGTTAAGAATTATTGAAGGAGATCTGGTGAAGAACTCTCTGACAATCAAGTCAAGAATTCAGGTGAGGAGAAATTATAACTTAATCGATAATTAAGTCATACCTTTAAGGGGAACTATTGCTATCCTTTTATAAGTGTCTACATGTCATTTTGATAAGATTAAGATGAAATAAAAATTAGGATTGTGTGTATGTTTTTGTAGTAATTTCCTAATTGGGCTTCCATCAATTTGGTACCGATTACTTGAGCTAGGTAGTAATAAGAGATGACCTTCAGGCATTCCCTCTAAATGGGCACATGCCTCTAAAGTGGTCAAATCGGAACCCCTCTTTGCGCATCTATATTTCGTCTGCATGTCATCATCTTAAGATTGAGAGCTACTCTGGGCACGCCAGCCCCGAAAGCTTTTGATGTTTGGTCTTCGATGGCAAGTACGCAATGGTTTATCCACCAGAATCTGGTTGGACTAATGGTTGCCTTCTCTTTGTTCCTTCACGGTGGTCTCCCTTGTTCGTAAGCTTTAATGAGATGCTTTGAGTTGATTTACTCTTCTGCTAATCACTGGTGTTATATTTTTTATTTTTGGGTTATTCGGTTAACAATTTAGAAAAAATATCAAAATTATCATTTAATTCTAATTCAAACATATTAACTCATAAAGTTCTTTAATTATTCAATGCTAAACATATCCTTTGAGTGAAAAATTGGTGAAATTTAGAGCAACCCCAAACAGTTTTTGTACAACTTTAAAAATCAATAACTTGTAATTGATAAATAAATTTTTAATAAAATATATATATATATATATATATTTGAATTCTAAACATCAAAATCCATCAAACAATATCCATATTAAATATGAAATTAAAAAAAAAAAATCACCCCAAAACTGTAAATTTATATAAATGAGTGTTGACAACGGCAGTGAAAGCTTATTATGGTGAGTGAGAAATAATATAACGAGTATTATTGTCATTTTGAAAAGAAAAAAAAATTCTAGCTAATAAAAAAATATATTTCATCTGAAAATATATATATATATATATATATATATATATATATATATACATATGTCTTTCACCTCAAAATGAGAAGTGTCTAGACTCTATAATAACTAAACATTTTCTTGGAAGGACTTAAAAGACCTGTTAACTCTTTCTTTTGTTTGAACTTTGAAGACAATATTCTTAGTATGCCTATTAGTCATTGTTCGGTGCTAGAAAAGATTAATTTGGTTCTTTTCAAGACATAGTATTTTCACTGTTCAAATCGCTTATTTAGCTATGTTGGAAAGTAAATTACATTTTGAGTTTTGAAGTATCTTAGAATGGAAGATACCAATACCTATATGTGTTCATGAATGTAATTAGTGTCTTATGTGTGGTCCATGTATAGAGTCTAAAAAACATCCTTAATATATATATATATATATATTTATGATTATATTCAATATTACACATGCATGTAAGTAGATGGATACATTTCTAGGAATCTTTAAAACCCATGTAAACTAGAAGTATGAATATGAGTGTTGAATGAATATCATTTATTTCCCTCACTATTTCTCCTCATAGAGTATGTTGTGAGCATTCAATCACCCATTTCCTACAAATTGATATCAGAGCAAAGCCAACAAATTAGTGCCGTAACTTCCATTCATTTCCAACAAGCTATGGAGTTAGAACTAAATCAGCCACAGCCTCGATCACATCCTACCTCATCTTCTCACTCCTGGTTTTCGCATATTATTTGGAAGTCTGAAGTAGCAAATAAGATTTTAGGTTTTTGCATGACGTGCTTGTTTTAATGCAATGTATGTAGATAATATTCTGTCGTGGCCGGAAAAACCCCTTCCTTTACCGTTGATTCCTCCATTTGGATGTTTCATCTTTATCGTAATTGTGTTTTATGAGGTTTTGGTATTTTAAAGTTATCTCTTAAAAAATAGGGTTGGATTTGTTTTTTTATACCTTTTTTTTTTTTGATAATTTGGGCATCTCTCGTCTAACCCAACTCAATTTGGACTCAAGTTGCATTGATTTTAGATAGCCGAGAACTAATCTTGGAAGTGTCAATCTCAATGCCCACAATTATGAGCACTATTTGAAGAGAGTGAATTCGACACTGGGTGGGCTATGAGGTAGTACACCCCCCAACCAACTCGGTTGGGCTCCTTATGGACTTTTCTTATACTTCAAAAACATGATGTTTTAAGATTAAATATAATTCATGTAGCCGATTTTAAATAATTGAGACAAAACTTTGTTAAATTAGCATGAGCTTCTGAAACATTTTTAAGAGTTGTTTAGATTGATTTTCATATAGCTCAAAATTTTTATAGTCTAACTTTTAAAGTAACAACCTTGCAATCATGGTTAGTGTCACGGAGTTGTTTTCTTAAGAGCAAAAAACCGAGGCTCAACCTGTGATGGTATTGCCCTGCAACCAACCACTCAAAACACACATCCAAGGTACACGAAACTACAAAGGAAAACTCCCAAAACATTTTATTCACAAAACCCTTTTTTAATACAAAGGACACTCCGAGCCACCAAGGCTTATAAGGTGCACTAGACACTGTGCACACAATCTCACTTACAGATTCCCTTTTGCTCACTATATGCTTTTCTCTGCCTAACAATGGCATACAAGCACTCATATATATAAGCATATTACATACAACAGTTACATTAAGCAATGTCCTAGACACTACCATCTGTCTTGGGTAGTTATGCTACCACATGTGCCCAGCAGTTACAGAAGTCCTCTGATCTGCTGCCATTTGTGCATGACGGTTGAGTAGTTCTGATGCACTGCTCTAGACCATGCCACCTATCCACGCAATTGCCTTCAACTTGGAAGATGGAGCCACCTCATGCCCCACAACACGTCTTTGGTCTAGCCAACAACCTTGTCCCAAAGGTGCCAAGGCCCTTCTGTACATGTGGCTTGCCTACCCATGGCACCCAGCTCAAGGGATTGTCTCCCCTATATATGTCAAAGTGATTTTTGTTGGGCTGATAGGAATAGACATGATCTCTTATAGAGTCGCATGACCCACTTCTTATCTGCTGCAGGTACCATCTATGCACTGTCTAGGCTAAAGCTGTCAGAACATGCAACCAACTTGTCAAAATATTCAAATCCATCAATTCTTATCAATTTTCAAGCAAATTAAAATATGACATGCCTCCCCATGTCTATGCTTCCCACTTGATCGAATGTTGCCAAGACATGAAATGCCACCCATCCCCATGCCACCAAATCTAGTGTATTAGGGTCTGACAGTTAGATCCCAAATAATGAAGAACGTGTATCCTTCAATTAGACAATTTTTAGGAGTGACTACGGCAAGTTTAGTTTCTCTATAATTCCATGTGAAATGTGTCAGTTGTTACTTTGAACATAAGGCCCCACCAAGCAGCAAGTAAAGTGGAGTCGTTGTGCTTTTACCTTATCAGTAAAGTGAATGTATTGTAATACAGTTATCTTTCTACTTAAAACCACACAGCATTCGAGAATAATATATATATATATATATAAGGTAATGTACATATGTATTCTAACAATATTTTATTCCCACTTTGTTGAGTTGAGTAGATTATATAATATAATATTATTATAAATTTGAGTTTATATAAAATATGTTTTAACAATTGATATATATATATATATAAAATAATATTATTATAAGCATAAGCTCGTATGAATATTGGCGGAATGTTAGGGGACAAAGGGGGCACCATGACCCTCTCAAAAATTTTGATATTGTTTTTTTTTTTTACTACTAATTTTGTTAGAGATTTTTAATAACATAAGATTTGTCCTATCTAAAAATTTGGATATTGTTTTTTTTATCACTAATTTTGTTAAATTTTTTTTAAACAAAGAAGACTTGCCCCCTCAATTTTTTTATATATTCATATGAATTTCTTTAAATTTTTATATTTACTATTTGGCCCCCCTAACAAAAATTTATGGATCTGCCGTGCATATGAGGCATGTGTTTTAACTCTTAGATGATTTAAAAATTGAGTTTTCATTTATTCCAATTATTTTGTTTCTAGTTTTTAGCCATCTAATAGTTAAAACATCCTACTTTATTATAAAAAAAAAATCCTGCTTCATATGAGCGCGAACTTACAGTAATGTCATATCATTACACAGTTAATTCAAAGCTCTGATAAAAGAGAACGATTGCGCTATGTAGTTAATTGGCAGTTTAAAATCTTGTTAGATTCATATTATCATAAATATATATTATATTTTATATATATATATATATATATATATATATACCAACAGCAGCTCCACCGATTCTTGTAAGGAGTGCCTTTCTTTTTCCCCCTCCTGATTCCCTGAATGAATGCATTACAAAGTGTAAAGATGTTGTTATTCTTTGCCATCTTTGACTTGGTTCCTTTTTGACAGTGATGCCCCAATTAGATGTAAATTTATACACAGCAATGGCCCATGAGCATCACTTTGTTCAATCAGACATGCCTTTGCATATTGTCGGTATCATTTATAAAATTATAAAAAAGAAAAGATAGAGCAGTTTTCTTAGTTAAATCAACACTTTCTTGGACAAGAAAGCAGTTTTATTAGCTATATAAACACTTTCTTGTCATTGATGAGGAAGGGATTAATCTGAGTCTTCATGTTGGGGAT
The DNA here is from genome assembly GCA_008638375.1 of Nyssa sinensis. Lineage (NCBI taxonomy): Eukaryota > Viridiplantae > Streptophyta > Magnoliopsida > Cornales > Nyssaceae > Nyssa > Nyssa sinensis. Next base: position 8,099,346 of record CM018036.1, read on the forward strand.
TCAAAATCATGTACAATAATCATTGCTGTTGCTCATTTGCTAATAATTTCTGTATGTCTTTCCAGCAACATTGTGAATAGTGTGGTCAAGATCTGTCACTGTTCTTCAGTCGAAATTGTTGACATGGTGATAGAGTTGAAATGGCACACTTCCCCCTCCCCCCCCCCCCCCCAAAAAAAAAAAAGAAGGAAGAAAAGAAATGGCACACTTTGATTAACTACAGTTCAGGAGATAGCAGATGATAATAGATTGAAGGGCACCGTTCAAGCTGATGAGAATGTTGCTACTGCATCCAGCAAAATTTTTAGGAGTTGCTTGGTATAGGATAATTTCTGCTAAATAAGACAGCCCAAAAGACATATCACTACAAAGCCTTGCCTTGAAATAGATAAGACCATAAAAAATGACAGCAGCACGAGACGTGAATGATCGGATACGAGCACCTCAATATCTTAGCAGTGAAACAATCACAAACAAGAAAAGGATAATAATGATGAAAATTGAATAATAGAAGTTTATTAAATTATATTTATAGAGATCGGAAACTACTAAGTTGACTAGGAAATCACAATTACCAAGCTAATCCTAATAATAGTAGGAAAATTTTAAAAAAAATTGGATAAAATATATATATAAATATATATATATATATATAAAAATAGGTTTTTTGCAATGGAGCCCAAAATTTGAAATTAGCTAAGAGAAGAAGAAAACAGCCACAAACAACAATTGAATTGGATTTTTCTATGCAAAATAACTGCAAAAAATACTTCTTCCAAAAAATAGCAAAGTCCAATTGAAGGCCGAAACATGCAAATTTGGCCAAAGTACAGCTACTACAGCTTCAGTCGCAACACAAACGGCAAGTTTGGTCCATTGGGCTGTCTCGGGTCAAAATATGAGAGTTTCAAGTATACTTGTGTTGAGGTGATCAGATCTAAAATATTTTTTTAGAGCATTTTCAACTACTTTTTTGAGACAATTTGACTTTGATTTTGGACTTCTTTTTTAACACTTGCTTCATGAATTCGTCCACTACTTGTTCTACATAAAAAAATGTCAAAACTATTTTGCATTTAGATAGATGGATTAAAAACTAGAAATTGGTAAGCAGTGCCTTGTTCAAATTTTCTTTTATAAAGAACCTTTGGGTAATCTTCCCAGCAAGAAAAAGAACAAAAAAGTGCAGATCAAACATATAAAAGGAGAAACTGAGAATAATAGTAATTTCTCTTATGAAATTTTTACAACTTCTATGTGTAGTTACAACTATGCATTGTTTAATAATCATTGTATACATCCCTCAAAAAGCAAAACTAAGTACATTTTTCATTTTGTCTATGACTTCTTGAAACATGGAACCCATATTCATTGTTGATTATATATATGGGCATCTTTCTTCCTCTTCTGCTCTATAGCTGCCTCTTTAATGGAGAAAAGTCACAAATTTTTTTCAGAACTATGAAACTGGTTTGGTTTCATATCAGATATCAGTCCAAATTACCTCCTGCACTGGTAGGACTGAGGGAACCAGTTCGACAACAGACGGTGCTTCATCTTCATTACCAAAGCAAAAATACCGAAGCATGGAATATGCATCAATCCCACCGATAAGTACCTGTGAAACCAATGTTATTTCAAGAGAAGGATACAAACAGAAAACAACTTAAGAAAATTTTTTAGATGCTTAGACTGTAACTCAGACTGACAATTCTTGGGATTTAGAAAGTTTTGTGCTTTGGGAATTGAGAGTAATAGCGGTTTTGAAATTAATGGGGAGAGTCTGATATCTAGTGTAATGAAGAAAACAAATTAAGAACGGAATTTGAAGAAAAGAAGTCCAATTGTGGGAAAAATAGACATTTGGTCATTAGAGCTATCTGTATTTCTCATGAATAATTTGCAAAATATTGAATTACATGAAACAAATTAGGGGAATGAACTAAAAAAGATTGTCTAATACATGCTTTTCCAAAACTTGGATGGTAATGGTTGTGTCAGAATGTCAAATTTCCCTTTAACTAGTTGAAAGTGGCTGCTGAAATTCAAAAAATCAGTCCTGGAGGATCAATAGCATGAACCACCATATATAAATTCCTTGTCTAAATAAAGCTCAAGTAGGATTTGTTTTACAACACTTCAAAGAGGTCATTTTTTTCAAAGATTACATACCATAATGGAGCAAGTGAAGATGACAAGTCCAAGAATGGATATGGCCACCTGTCATAAATAAATAGTTATTGTTACAAAATGAATGTAGAAGAGATTTTTCTATTTTAAAAAGAGGCAAAAAAAAAAAAACAAAGGAAGCTTACCAAATTGAGACACAGGCATGGACAATCCATTGGAAAATCGCATAAACAGCTGTCCACAGGAAGAAGTATGCAATTCGAAACCAAGGGAACCGCTGAAAGGGGAAAAAAATTCAAAAATAAATCACAAAAAGTGGGAGTGTGAATATCAATTGAAACCAATAAAGAGCTGCAACTTACCAAGCAATTCAAAGCAGTATCACCAAACAGGAAAACGGCATTGATTGTGTGCATACTTATAATCAACTGCAATATTGAAGATAAAACACATTATTCAGAAAGCAAATTAGAGAGGTTATTCAAACAATTAATATAAGATTCTTCAAACTCTTTTGGACTTAACCAAGAAAAAACTCAGAATTAAGTGCCAGTGGTGTGGTGCAGATAGCAATGGGTATGGTATGCATGCCCAAGCAGAGTGTTCAAAGAACTCACATACAGCCATGAAGTAAATTTTGATTTTTTTCTATTTAGTTACCTTTATCTGATCTCTTTTTCTTTCATTTTATTATAACTTTTCTCTACAAAACATACTAAAAGTTTATACATAAATAAATTGATATGGGAATGATCCTACCTAAAATGAATGCTTTCTTGGCACTGATTATTAGCCAATGTATTAGAATATTGATCTTGCCATCTCCCATATGAGGTCTATGAGAGGATCTATACGCAACCATAAATGTTTAAGTTATTGCAAACTCAATGATACAAAAACAGTAACTTAGTCTGCACATATGTGATAATTTAAGCCACTGTTAAAATTATGCAAGAAAAATGTTGTCTGGATACAATCACATATAATTTGTAAATACAAAAGTTGATTAACTCACAAAATTCAGATTGTAATCTTTGATCGCAAGAAATGGTACAATTATGAACCAGAAGACACAGTCTGTAAGCATCACAGCACCTGCATTCATCTATTTACAAGAAAAGTAAGAAAAAAAAGTCAAAATTTTAGTGTAAGGAAGATAACAAAGCTATTATGTTTCTTATTTCTCAACTAATCAACTTTTTTCCAACATCAAAATGAAGAAAAAAATTGCAATATTTAGCAGAGTTCGTCTCCACTTTGTTCAGTCCTCCAGTTTCATCCAATTATTAACAACAGTACACTTCATCACAGTGAAGAAGAACATCTTCCTTTCATTAAAGCATGAAAAAGGAGGGACTAAAAAGAGAGGAGCCAAATTCTACTAAGCAGTACCTACCAATGATTCAAGCTGTGTAATAATCAAACATCATCTTTGGGCAGCAAAAAGGTTGGAGGTATGTAAGGGAAATTTAATCCTCAATCAGAAACTACCCAACTGAAATTAATGATTTTTGGAATTCACCTGGAAAATAATATGAAATACATAGCCCCAAAAGCCTGCAGTTTGACGGACATGAGGTTCTTCATTAGTGCCCAAGCACTTTGCTGCATTGGATGCATTAGAATTTTCTGCATTTGTAGGAGCTGCATAAGCGCCTTGCTCTGTGTCAAAGGCCTCATTATCAATCCCAGCTCCACCAACTTTATTGTGATATTGGTAACATCCATACATGGAGAGCAAAGATCCCAGCTACAATACAAGGTCATAATCAAAATTAATAAAGATATAAAGGAAAAAATTAGATTCAAGCATAGACACAGACATGAAGGGGTATGAGACATAAAACACAAGGGAAATATATATAAAAAAATGCATAAACCCTGTTTAAAGATAGATGACATACCCCAAAATAAATGGTGATTAGTGCAAAAGTCCACCTGTGAAATATAAAATAGTACTAGTTAGAATTTGCAATAAGCAATGATGAAATCATACCTCATGTCATGAAATTAATACTGGCATTAATGGAAGCTTCATTTGAAAATGAATATTCAAACTTATTTTAGGGCATCTTCCCATTCAAACTCTTTTAACTCTATAAGAATTTACATTAAAAATAAAAAACTTCAAGTTTTAACTTTGAGGGGAAGCAAACTTAGAGGAAAGAAGCCAAATTTCAATTTTTGCATTTCATAATTGCCTTAAAACCCTTTAATGAGTAAAAGCTGCCATCTTTATAATGTGTAAAATTTACATATTAGTTTCATTGTTAATGAAGCTCAAAACAAAAATGCCCTTTAAAAGTAAAGACCCTTCCTTGCTTAACTTATACAGAGAACCAGAAAACATATGATAGAAAGATCTTAAAAAAAACTGGGTATGTATATATATATGTGTGTGTGTGTAAGTAGAAAATTGTATATAAACAACATTCTTTATATCATGCTAAAAATTTACTCCCACATTAAGTCATCCATATGCAAGAGTTTGTACTGTATGAAATGGACCCACGGAAAAGAACTGCTTACTGAGTATAGAAGTAAAATATGCTGCCACCATCAACAGCACCATTTAGGATCAGGAGTATCAGAAGCACAAAGAATGCAAAAATGCGAAAAGCCAGCAACCAGGCAGGATGTATTCCTTTCAGACATGGCCTCCAAACTTCATCTTCATACAACACTCCTGCAGGTTCTTTTTGGGCTTCTCTGCCTCCTTGTTTCCAATTCCGGGGACCTTCAAACTTTGAAATAAGAACAGATGCAAAAACCATTGCCATTAAAACCCAAATGGAACATAGCAAGACCCTCCAGTTCAGCCAATAACTCGTGGTGGTAGTATCAGCAGTCATGACTGGCTGCCAGGAATTTTTTGGGGTTCCTGTTAAAAAACTCATGCTGTTACTGTTACTTCCCTGATTGTTCCTGTCAATCTATGATCTGGTTCAATGGATGATTTAATTTGGAACTCCAATAGATGGAGAAGCAAAAAATTAGGGAAAATAACTTTTTAAAAAAATGGGTTATCTCTGTAAAAATTGAAACAAATTTCAAGGACTTTTTGTTAGTAATTTCTAATAGGAAAAGAATGGAGGAAAAACAGAAGGAATTCATCTGTAAAGTGTACTGTTCTGATGGAAAGAATGAAGAGAAAAACCAACAACAAAATTTACAAAACAATTTTAACCTGAAAAACAGAATGATTTTATAGAAAGTAGAGCTTCATATGTGCTCTGTAATGAGGCCATTGCTGCAAAAAATTTACATGCTTTTTTGAAGAATAATTTTGAAAAAAAAATAAAATGTGAAGCTTAAATGCAGAACCAAGAATCAAATCCCACTAGCAGAAACCCCAAGTCCATGAAGAGCTCAACAACAAAGTCTTGCCTCCGCAAACAGATATGCAATCATACAGCACTTAGGAAGAAACAAATGAGGAATTCCCAGTCATTAATGGACTTCTAATAAATATGAACAGCAGAACAACAGCTCAAAGATCAAAACCCATGAATTTGAAACTCATTAATGGGGCAGAGATTCCAAACTTTAGTGGGTATTTGCACAAAAAAAATATATATTATATTAAATGAGAGATAAAAAAGAGAAAAAAGAAAAGAAGTAGCCAAGTTCTTAATTGCAAGTGAAGGAAGGGTGAGAAACTTACAAGGAAAAGTAAGGCAATATGAAGGTGTGTAAGAAGAGATGCTTTGCTTCTTTGCCTTGTGTATATTGAAAAACTAATAAAGAGCATAGATGATAAAAGGATGGTGTGCTTTGGGCGCAAGCTTCTCTTTTTTGCTTTTCCACATGAGATCTTATAATGTAGACCAGACTAATAGACTATAGTCATATCATAATCTCCATATAACCATGCAAATATTAAATTCTTAGACACGAAGGATTGTTTAATCATCTTTTCTGTCATTATACCTGTCTTTTTAAGTATTTCTAGTTATTAATATTCCAGTCTAGAGAGAGAAAGGGGGACCAATTAGGCTTTTATATATATATATATATATATATATATATAATATTATATTTATCATAATTTTTTGATCAAATTTTTTTATTTATTAACGTAATTGTTCAGATATTATTTAATTAAATTTTTTAATATTAGGGAATTAAGTTTCTTAAAAGTATTTGACATGACTAGTACAAAAAAAATTAAATTTATTAATATTTTAACAATCACGTCAATAATTAAGATTTTTAAGTAAAATATGATAGCAAAAATAGGATGACACTTTATATATTGTTTTTGAAGGTATTTTTTTTTGGTGAAAATGAATTACCATGTGAATTTATATTTTTTAATAATATTTTATTATATATTTTAAGAATCATTGAAAAAATTGAATTATATCATATATATATATATATATGTAAAACACATCATTTACGATAATATCTTATTGAAGAACTTTTCTAAATTTTGTGTTGGGTTGCCAGGGGATGATGCTTTTTTGATATGAAAATAGCTTCTGTTGAGCTCCATTAAAGGTGTAAAGCAACATAAAGGGAATGTTATTATGTGTTTTGAAGCACCATAGATTCGTGTCAAAGTTCATTTTGACCAGTCATCTGGACCATTGATTAGCCTATAATTCATCCATCATGATTAACATATTTCTTTCCGTACATCTTTTTCCTGCTATTTATGGGATGAAGATTTGAAGAGAGAGAAAACGAGTCATCCTCGGAGTCACAGTGGTCATAGACAAGGTGGGGCGGTCATATCAGGTAGGACCTACACATGTCAACGTCCAGCATGTGTTTAATAATTTTTAATAATTAATAAATTTTAAAAAAATTAACTTATTCCATAATAAATAATTTTATTATTTATTAATTAATATTTTTTTCAAAATACTCTTTATATAATATTAATTATTAAAAAAATAAAATAATTTTATATATATTTAGATATATATATATATATATATAGAGAAATGCTAAAATTTTTATCATTTTTATCTCACTTTGATCATACCTCTTTTACATGAATGAGACCCACTATTTATTAAATAAATAATATTCTTTCACTTATCTGAGAAGGTAAGATCAAAGTAATACAAAAATTACAGAATTTGTAGCATTGCTCATTATTTATATATATTTTATTTATGACATATCTTGATAAATATATTTATTAATTTTATATAATTGAAATCAAAAGTATTATAAATGAAAAAAATTATAACATCAGAAAACACAATTTCTTTACTTGAAATGGACATTAAAAAAATTTATGCCATAAGTTAAGTATTCTATGTATTTTTAATTTTTATAAAAAAACTAAAATGTCACTAAAAAATTGCATACAAAGTTTTATTTTTTTATCAATAATTATTTACATATAAAAAATACTTATTAATTAATAATTCTAATAAGTAATAAATTCTTAATCTCCTATGTTTATTAATTATAAGAGAATCAACTCTATTCAAGTCAGGGATTTAGCTTAAAAAAATTCAATGGTAATATAGTAAGAAAAAAATTATATGATCAATTAAATTTGACACGTGATATATATATATATATTTTTAAATTAAATTATTAATATAATATTATTAACGTCACATAATTGTAGTTGATTTATCATATTACCGGTTTATTTTTGGGATTTAGGCTGTGACCACAAATGGTGGTATTCGTTGGTCCTATTTGTATTCGAGTTAATAAATATTCAACACATTAATGCATGATTCATATATTTTGTTAATTTGTAAAATTTTATTGGTCCAAATGTAATGCACGAAAAAAAAAATTATTAATGAAATAATACTCAAAAAATTATGATTATGTATATCAAAACTTAACATATAGAATAAGCCATATCATTTAATTGGTATAATATGAAAAAGAAGTCACGTGCTAAATTTTGATAAAAAATATCATCTGAATGGAGTAATGAATAATCTTTCTATAAAAGGACACAAATAATATGGAGTCACTCACTCTCTCTCTAAACTTTCTCTCTCTAAACTCACTGAAAGCGGAGAACGAAATTTCATATGACAGGTGACGGGCATGGATATGTCATATCCATTGGATTAACTATCTGATCTTTGAGGGAGCGTTTGGATTTAGCCAAGAAAATGGAAGCTAGTGGTGTGGTGATTGGTGTGCTTAATTGCTATGAAATTGTTGAAATTTCGACCTATTCTGGCAGAAATTCAACTGGGTATTATTATTGGGAATTGCTTGCTGAGCTGAAAATGGTGTCAATTCAAGTAATGTGTATCTGATGGGTTTGTGAAATGAGATTGTTGTGAGCTCAGGACCTTGTCTTGTTTAATGTAGGTAAATTTTCTGATTAGATGGGTTCTGAAAGGAAAGTTCATGGATTTGATTCATTGTAGTGATATATTTGTAATGTAGGAGATGAAAGAAACCGAGGTCGGAGGGGTGTGATTATAGTTGTGGAAGTAGGCAACACAGCCCCATCAGCTGCATGAATTGCACTTGTCAAGTAGGCAAAACGTCCCATCACTTGCATGTATTGCCGACACTATCATAACAATTTTTATTTAAAATATTTAATAATTCATTTGTGATACGAGAGAAAAAATAATAATAATAATAATAAAGACCCGTTTTGTTTCCTTTATATATATATATATGTGTGTGTGTGTATGCGTGTGTGTGTGTGTGTGTTATAAACAGTTTATATAAATGTATTGATTTTTTGAATTTTAACTTTTGAAAAATTAGTCATCGTTAGAATGACAGGGTAGTTTTGGATTACGAAAGTTCTTTTGTTCTTGTAATTTTTTTGATAGCCGAATTACGTAAATTTTATATATTTTTTATATGTTTTATTTATTTAACTTGTTTGAGATAGTTCAATTGTCCGTTTGATCATTTTCACGAAACATATTTATCATGAATTTATCTAAATTCTTAATAACTCAATGCGATTAGAAATTTTTTTGATTCATTTTGTTTTGGGTAGTTTTGTTCTTATTAGTCTCTTATGTTGTAACACCTATAAATACGAGTGTTTTTAAGATTTTTTTTTAAGAGAGAATAACTGATCTTGTTTCGGGATTTGTGGCAGTTTTACTCTTATAATTTTTTTTGATATTTAATAAATTGATCATCACTATTTGTATATATAGACATCTTGTCAAATCACATATATTCTATCTCTTCACTTAATTTATTATTTATTTTTATCACTTTCATACAACATTTTTTTCATTTGTAATTAATTTTAATACTGTGATGACACAATTCAAGTTTTACATCACTATTGAACCCTTTGTTATATTTTCTCAAATGGTTACATTCAAAATAAATAGAATATTTTGCAAAAGTAAACAAGATCTTAAAAACTTAAAGTGAACGAAAAGACTTTTTTCTTTTTCCTACGTATTTTTTTATATGTTATTTTTTTATTATCATTATATATACTATATTTAAAATAAACTACACTATAAAAAATTACTTTTAATAATTTTCATATCACTCTCATATTATTTTTTATTATATTAATTATTTTGGTAATAAAATTTTAATTTACCTTACAAAAAAAAAGTTTCAATTTAAAAATAAAAATATTTGTTATGAGAAAAGACGAGGTGAGAATTAGAGAAAGGACATCATGTCCGAAACCACCCGTAAGTTGCTCTCTGATGTATAGTATTAAAAAAAAAGTGTCCAAACATCAAATGTATGTGAGAAAACGTTATTTAGAATTTATTTAGGAGAGTTTCAAATTATAAAAAAATTGATTACTGAGAAAAAGATATAGGAAAAATTATTATGGTATAATTAATTTTTTATTTAATAACTATTGACATACCCACCAATCATATGACAACAAGTGTCTATTATCGAGGTGATTATTTAATAATCCTTGGCATACTTTCAAATAAAAACATATATTATGTATGTATGTATGTATGTATCTAAACACGTGTGTGTATATATATATATACATATATATATATAAACTCATATATGTACATGTGCATTTGAAATTTGTCATGGTCAAGCAACATCAACACATATGTATTTTCTTTACTATCAGCAAGGGAGAGGGCAATAAATCATGTAATCAGAAATTATCCTATAAAATCATCACACTACATCATCGTATGATAATATCTTATAAACTTTAAAGTTTTTCTTAATTTATAGAAGTTTACTTTCTCGTAATTTTAGAATACTTTAAAAATCTGAAATATTACAATAATATGATACAACGATTTTATTGAATAATTACTATTTATTGCTAGCCGCATTTTTTTAATGGATAAAGTGGGACAAACGCCCTCTACGAAGTTGCTAAAATCACTGTAATAATGTGATATAAAATTCTAGCATTACATGGTAAATAAAGGGGGTTGGAGTAAGGTTTTACTTATATATATATATATATATATATATAGACATATACACACATGTTAGTGCGTGTTTGTATATACTATATAACAAGAGGTTAGTTATGTGGTTGGGTGGACCTAGAGAAAAGGGCATGCTATTGCTGGCCTGGGTTGCTGTTTTGTGTATCCTTCCTCGCTTGATTGTCCAATTGTGTCAACACTATCTAATCAATGACCTGTCCGGGTAATGGCCAGCGTGGTGCCCAAGCAAACCTATACCGGCGTGGTGCCCAAGCTAACCTATTCTATGTATGCATTTCCTACACGCTACAAAACGAATGCTGCGATAAACACCCGTGATTAGCCGGTCCCACTTAATAATTTGTGTTCTCATATGCTCTGAAAATTTATTTATTTATTTAAAAAAATGGGAACATGCCAATATCATTTAACAATACATTATTCCCATAATTATAATTTTAAAAAGATTGAGACAATAATTGCTTTGTTTTTTTTTTTAATAAAGCATGGATGCTTAATAGTGCCAAAAACTGATGCTATAATAAAGTATTTTATTGTTTTCTTATAAATGACTATTTCTGAATTAGTTGATATTCTACTTAATTCCCAAAGCATTGTGTGTCAATGCCATAACAATGGTCACCAATTTATACTATCCACCACTACTATTGTTAATGGCTCATTTGAGAGCTATTTTTTTTGGGTACTATTTTTGTATTTGCATTTATAAAAATTTTTTAGAGATAATTTATTTGATCAATTGGTCAAATTTTTTAAATTGTTATTATGTTGATTTTGTATTTTTTAACTGCACAAAAACGTGGTGAAAGTGTCAACTCTTTACTCTGCTAACATAAATTTGATTATTTACAGCAGTGCATTCACAAGAAATAATTAAGTTTCCTTTTACCCCACCCGTGGTAGCCCAGTTGGTAAAAACTTATAGGGGTAATCATCGAAGTTGTAAGTTCGAACTACTATAGTGACACCAATTAGGAATCACTAAAAAGTGGGGTTTCGCAACCCCTAGGTTGCAATTGGTGGGAGCAGTTCCTGAGTTATAAAAAAAAAAGAAAAGTTTTAGAAACAATTTTTAAAATTTTTTTTTTAAAATATATTCAAAATCTTGTAATTAATTTTTTAAAAATTATGAAAATATATTTGGATATGATAATCTAAATTTTAAAAAATTAAAAAAAATATATTTTGAAATGCGTATTCCGCGTTTTGAAATTAAAAAACTGTTTTTAAAAATATAAACAAACAGAGCATCACTTTTTCCCAATTGTCGTATCAAAAAAAATGTGTTTGGGAAAAATTACTTTTCTCCCGTACATTTTTGTATGTTGAGAGAAACTCTTTCAAATATTACTAATTAGTTGGACAACATGGTCATAATTTCAATATTGTAATTAAAAGTAGATTATTATTCATACAAGAAGAAAATGTAATTTACACTAACACTTTGGAAAGTAAATGAAAATTATAATTACTTCTAAAACTATTTTTATCCTAAAAGTTTTTTTTTTTTTGGTAGAAGTATAATCAATGACGACAGATGTAGAAGTCATCCTTAAGAAGGGAAAAAACAAACATTAGAATTCAAAAAGGTTCTTCTAAAAATATTAAAATAAATGAAAAGACTAATTTATAGTTTTTTTTTATTCATAAAATAGTAGTAAAAAATAAATTTTCAAACATTTTGGGTTTTAACAACTTGAGATTATTATAATATGTTATTATTATTTTAGAAGAGTATTACTTTTAAATGACAAGAATCAATCCTATTATTGTGATAATTAATAACAATATTTTGAACCTGTCAACGACATTCCATCAAGCAACTGACAACCCACAAATCATAGATCTAAAGCCAATGAGAAACAGATATCAAGACATGTTCTGTTTGTTTATATTTTTAAAAATAATTTTTTAATTTTAAAATGTGAGATACGTATTTTAAAATAATATTTTTTAAAATTTAAATTATCATATCTAAATGTATTTTCATATTTTTAAAAAAATTAATTACAAAATTTTGAAATATATTTTAAAATTTTTTTCAAAAAATTATATCTGAATTACTATCCAAAAAATTATAAAGTTGTTTGTAGTTCCAGACCCATATGATTATTTTATGTAATCCAAATGAAGGCCTACAATTACGTGGCATCCCAGCAGTTAGGGTGCAACTTGGGCGGCCGGATCAGGTTTCGGGTAGATACAATTTAAATTATTAGATTTTATTTACAATTTCTTTTATAAATTATTATTATTTTTTATTTTGATTATATATCAAAAGTTTCATTAATTTCTCTCAATTTCTCTTTTTTAAAAAAATCAAATTAAATTCATTAATATAATTGTTTCAACATATTAGTTTCAAAAAAATGTTAAAAGTCAATAATTTTTTAATTATAAAAATAGATATAGTAATGCTTATAAGGATTTCATATTAAACTAATAGTGTATAATTAAAATATACAAAATATTAAGTTTAGGATCGAGTTTTTAAAGTTTCAAGCTAAGTCCAGTACTAAAATAATCTGGGTGGGTTCGGATTGACTCACCCAAATTGCACCCATACCAACAATTCACGTTTGATAATTTTCTTTCTTTATCTCTTTCTTCTTCTTTTTTGTGTGTTTAAAAATAGAAAAATATCATAAATATTTTTCTATTTATTTTCTATTTAAAATGAAAATAGGAGTATGTTTGATAACTACACAATATAGTAGTTGCAAGGAAGTTTGTTTTTGAATTATTATGAAATTTTCTTTTTAAGTATTTGTGGTAGTAAGCTGAGTGTTGTTGTTTGTTATTTTTTTTTTTTATGGATCTGTTAGGAGTTATTCTGTGTCAACTTAAGTATACTAAACTAAGTTTCTATTTTCGTGACAGTTAGACTCATTCTTTAGGGCTAACTTAAGTGCACTAAACTAAGTTTCCATTTTCGTAATAGTCAGACACGCCATTTAAGTTCTAACTGTCAACGATTGACACAGAGGGAACTCGAACTCGAGACATTTTAATTTTATCCTTAACATCTTTACCGTTCAATCACACTCCAGATGATAGTTAAGTGTTCCTGCTAGTTAATGTAATCCTTCAAAACTTGAATACGATGAATTAATTTACAACTTGATATTTTCGAAGATGAGAGATTTCGACAACAACACAAAGGCTTCAAATTTACTTTATCAAAAAAGGTATAAAAAACACATACAGCATACATTCATTCGTCTCTGTAAGTGTAAGAGAGTGTGTATTTAATTTTGTATTTTAATACTACACATATCTTATATACTTTTTAGTAGTGATTCTAAGCTAACAGGGGCTTTTTTTTAATAATATTTTTGAAAAGAGTTTTAAATAAAAACAAAAAACAAAACATGGTTAAAGATAAGAATTTTTATTTATAAAAACCAAGAATCTAATTGAAACTGAAAAAAAAAAAAAACCACATCAAGAACAGTCTTGAAACTTTTCACTTGGTTGCGTAGATTTTCAAAATGTTTTGAATATTCATGAAGTATTTCCCAAGTGCTGGAAAAAAAAAACATTTTCTGTTTGTTTATATGGAAATGGAAGTCTGATAAAAAAATGAAACTGTTGTGATTTACATTTTCCGGGAAAGTGTGGCCAAACAAACTTGGATTATTCCCCTAATATATGTAAGGGAAAGTAGTTGCTTCACTCTTCACTTTTGGTGCCTTTGTCTACACGGAGGGAAGACCATTTGTTAGTTATATGTACGCCAGGCATGACATGAACCTACCAATATGAAACCAACACTCAACTCAACTAAACCTTCACATTCTTGGGGGCTGTTTGGCCCCCGGTTAGTGTTTCAAATCACGTTTGCCGGCCATTATTTAAGAAAAGTACAAATAAGTCCTTCCTAAACTCTGGCCATAGGCTCTTAACACTTTCGCGGCCCGTTTTGTAACAGCAGTAAAAAATTGAATCTTATTTATAAGCATTTTCAAATTTATGTCATAAATATGAAATTCAACAAAGAAATATCAAGTAGTATAAAATTACATAATCTTGAAAATTTATTAAATTTAACATATTTTATTATTTATATTACATATTATAAATGTATCAAATCCGGTTTTTAACTGACTGAATCGTGCAAATTCATATATTTTCTGTTTAACAGATATTTTTATCGAATTTGGATTGAATCAAATCACAGATAAAAAAATGCAATTCATATCAACTTAAACTGATCAGATTCGGATCAAAATCCGATACACCTATGTTTTGAAAAAATATGCATCTTCATATTCTATTTGTCATTTTACTAACTTTACTCCTAGGCTCACCTCTTGTACATTGTTTAATAAATTAAATATTAAATAAATAAAAAGAGTGAAAGAGAAAATTCAAAATACAAAAATAACTTTTAAATATTTTTTTTGATAGATTCGGTAAGGATCTTGGATCAACTTATGCGCACCAGTCTAAATCTCTCTCTCTATGACAGTTAGACCACCCTTTAAACTCTTATTGTCAATGCATGGTGAGAATTCAAATTCTAGACACTGAAATAACAAATTGATTTTATCGCAACCCATTCTCCAAAATTCATTTTTCTTTAATCAATTATTTAGAATCCTAAACTCCCACGAATGGATCCTTAAAAAGGTTCTAAAAAAAAATATGGAGGGTAGCCCCAATTGAGACACAGTTTCCATGGAAACACACACACACACATATATATATATATGTATGTATGTATATATGTATATATATGTATATATGTATATATAGAAGTATAAATGTATATATAGAACAATATACCAATAAGATGCAAGCAGAAAAAATCATCCCATGTCAGTGGGATTTCAATAAAAAAATAAAAATTATGGTAAATCATACTAGCACTGGTTAGTACATTTCATGCATGCATATATAAACATATTACATATATATTTGAAGAGAGAGATATAGACATAGATATAGAGAGAGAAAGTCAGGGTGGGGGGGGGGGGGGCAGAAGTGGTACCTGTCATTTTAAGTGATCAGAAGCAGAGGGAAATCCAAACTAAGCAACTGCTGATAAGTTTTGAAGATGAAAGGGCAAAAGGCAATTCAAAGCCAAATGGGTTTGGCTGGTTTATTATGGGAAGGTGATGAGAATGGCTGAATGGAGTGGGATGTTAGTTTCCTCTTTTCTGCAGTTTCATGGGAGAGGCATAAGATTGATGCCCCAACTGGAAAACTAACCAGTAGTTTTCTATTTGCTAACCATCTCTTTCATTGAGTCTTTCGTTAAGTGAAAAAAGCAAGCCCCACTAATAAAGAAGGCACAGATGTTATGACTCTCTAATAATAATCTTAATTAAAAATTCAATGCCATTAGAAGTCTAAATTTAAAAGTAATGTCTTTTGTGTATATATTATAATCCAAACTAAAAGTTTAAGGACATTAAAAGTATAATTCTACTTGAAGAATGTCCATTAATGCTTTAAGAAAAAATTCGATTATATAACTATATGTTTACATAAAAAAAAAACATAAACAATTATTTTGTATTTTTGTAAATTTCATTACTAGAGTATTTTTGTTTATAAAAGAGTATATACTTGGATAAATAATGAGAAAATAGAATGTATAATATTCTCATTTTACTTGCGAAAGATATAAGAGAGAAAGGAAATGAAAGGGTTTATATTATTTTACTATTATATTCTTTGAAATGTCCTAGGATAAAAGTATTTTTTTTATTATTTTTTTCTCTATAATTTTAAGGCTATTATCGGTATTATTAAAAATTCATTAAAAGATTCTCTTCTTTCCTTCCGTCTCCTCTCATTTTTGAAAGAATAGCAAATTAAATAAAATAAGAGTTATGAAACACCTCAATCTCCTTCCATCTCATTTTCTTCCCTTATCTAATTTTAAACCAAACACAAACTAACTACTCCCTCCGTCCATTTTCCTCTCATTTCTTTTCAAATCCTTTAATCCATGTGGTAACATTTACATTTCTTTTTAAAAAATTAATTCTTCTTGCATATCAAAAAGTGAGTTTTTTTTTTTAAAAAAAAAAATCTAATTTAGAGTTGTTGCTTTAGGCCTCAAATTTTTTTGAGTCAGGCTTGCGTTGGAGAATGCACTAGTGTCATACAACTGAATTCATTTTATTTTTTTATTTTTTGAAGCTTAATTAATTAATAAGATTGTAAATAAGTCGAGATGAGCCAAACAGTGAGTTGTTCGAACTTGGTTAGTTAAAATAGAGTCAATCGCGAGTTAAACTTAAGTAACTTAATTTTTTATTATATATTATTAGACTGTTTTTAGCTTAACGAGTCAAACTTAAGTCATACATAATAAATTAACGATTTTCAAAATATATTTTAGTTTGATTTATTTATCTTGCGAGTCGATATCAAATAATCTTCTAACCGAACCTAGCTAATCGATACGGTCGATAATTTTAATTCTTACTAGCCCTCCTTTCTTTTTTTTCTACCCTCTTTTTTTTTCTGCAAAAACTTGAATCCTGCTTTTCTCACTAAAAATGAACAAACAATGTCATTGAAACAACGGCATGCTTCAACAAATTCATGTCAATTCTACCCTCTCTCTTATTTTGAGTGTGAGTTTGTGAGAGTTCTTCGAGAGCCCATATTGTGTTCTGACAATAGAAGGTGTAAGAAGATCAGATCTCAAGGTCTTGGAGTCCATTAACACAAGATTAAAGCTTGTATCATTAATATATATATATATATATATATATATATATTTGCAGGAGCGGAGCTAGGATCCTCTATCAGCGGGGACAATAAAAGATGCACTAATAAAATAAAATAAAATAAAATTTCATGAAATTTACCTTCTATTGTGTATATCTTCAATAATTAAAAAAGAAAAACTTAAAAATTTAATCCCTTAGAATTAAGTGAAGAATTTTATTTTTCATTATTTTTAGTTTTGAATGACTTATAATTGATTGATCATGAACCTAATGATCTAAGTATTTAAAGTGATTAACTAAAATTAACGACAAAATAATTTTTTTAGAAGAAAACATTGATATACTTTAATATTTGAAAATTCAAGTTAACTAGAATTGAAAATATTGAACAAAATAAGAAAAATATCAATTCTGTCAAAAGCAGTAGACTAAATCCATGAATCGATCGACTGTATTTCTTTCAAGAAATATGTCTATTTTGTCTTTATTAAAACTAATCGATTATTAATCGACTATGTGACAATTTGTTCATTATGTTTTTAATTCTTAAAAGAAGTAGTTAACTATATTAAGGAATTAGTCAACTAAATCTATTTGAGAAAAACATGAACAAAATGTCACTGAGAAAAATAGTCAACTAACTTGATGAATTAATTGACTAAATGATTTTCAAGAAATTGATCCACTTGTCACTGGATGAACTAGTTGAGTTTATCAATTGAATATATTATAATGTAGTTGACTATGTTATGAGTTAGTCGACTAAGTTTGTTGATTTGACGATTTCAAATTTAAATTTCAAATTGATCTGAAAGATTCGACGATTATAATTTGTCTCTAATGGCTATAGATTTGAAATGCCTATATATGTATATAAGAGGGGTTCAAGAAGTATTTATTATCAACTCTAACATTCTATTACATTCAAATGACTTGAGATTGCATTTATTTTATATTCTAGATCTCAAAGCTTCACTTATCTTAAATATTTAAGCATTTTGATAAATCATTAAAGAGTAATTTTTATTGTATCAAATCAATTCCAGAAGAAAGTAAGACTTGGTGAAAAGCTATATATTCCTACTGTTGTCAGATTTTGAGGGTAGGTTACCCTTGTATATAATGTTGTATAATTATATGTGAATTTGTGGATTTAGGGTTACTATCGACCCATATATATGTTACAAAATATTGACTAAATTACACTGATCTCACTCAAGATTTTTGACAAACACAAAGACTTTTCTTGATGAGTATAAAATTACACTGTCTTCCCTTACTCTTACCGAAAAACTACACACACTTCATCTCGAGTCCATTTGTTTTTTCAAAATGACAAAAAATACCCTTTTATTTTTTTATTTTTCGGTTTTGATCAATTTTTAACTTTTTATTTTCAAATAAATATTAATTAAAACATTATCGATCAAAAGTAAAAATATAAGTTATTTACTTTAAATTTATTTTTATATAAAATAAAAAAAATATTTTAAAAATTTAAAAAAAATTAGTCAAAATTGAAAAAATATGTTCAAAAAACTAAAACATGAAAGGGGTATTTGTCATTTTGAGAAAAAATGGAAATGATAGGAGTATGTCTAGTTTGTCGTTAAAAATAAGAAAAGACGGTCTAATTTTAGGAAATTGTTTTATAATTGTCAAAAATCTCAAGAAATTGAGGTTTTTGACAAATACAAAGACCTTTCTCAACGATTTTGAAATTACATTGTCTATCCTTATTGTTATTAAAAAACTACACATCCTTCTTCTCTAGTCCTTTTTTTTTTTTCAAAATGACAAAAGTATCACTTTTATTTTATTTTTTTTGCATTTTTTCAATTTTGGTCAATTGTTTAACTTTTTTTTTCAAATAAATATTAATTAAAAATTCTTGATCAAAGTAAAAATATACGTGATTTACCTTAAATTTATTTTTATATAAAATGAAAAAATTCTTTAAGAAAAAGTTAGAAAAATTTAGTCAAAATTGAAAATTGTGAAAAAAAAAGACATGAAAGAGATATTTTTGTCATTTAAAAAAAAATAGATATGAAGAAATGTATATGTAGTTTGTCAACAAAAATAAAAAAAGCTAATGTAATTTCAAAAACCTATGATATATTGTTGTGATTTACTCAATATTTTGTAACATATATGTATGGGTTGACAAAAATCCAAAATCCACTAATGCATATACAGCATTATATAGGCTAATGTAACTTTCCAAACAACCCACAAAAGTTCCGGGACTAGTGATTATGTGAAGCTGGTGGGAAAGGTGAGATTCCCCAGCAAGATTCTATCCTTCCATGGTCATGAAGTGAGGAATTTAGATCACTAAAGTGAGGGGGATTAAAAGAATATGGGAAAAGGAAAAGAGATGAAGAAGAGTAAATAGAATCATGTGCCGGACAGTTCAAATTCTTTTCTTTTTTTAAAGTAAAGAATTTGAATAAAAGCCGAGGTGTGACCTTGGAATTTTCATCAATGTCAGAAATCTTAAGAGGAATAGGAGTATTTTTCCGGTTGGAAGAAGTTTGTGAATTAAATCAATTACTTTTGTTATCTAAATAGATTTTTTTATTTTAGTTTTTTAAAATCAGTTCATTTACATGATTGACTGTATCAGGTCTGATTTATGTATCCGATTCATATAAAAACTTTTTGAAGAATAGAGATAAACGAGAGTATGTGTTTCATTGATGTGTAAACGAAAGGGGAGAGTAATTCTAGGATGGATTGATAGTTCACCTGATTAATTGAATAAGTTGTGAATTAAACCAATCATCTATTAGAAAAATTATATACTTCATTAGAATATTATACTGTAAAAATTTACAGTAGTTTAAAATAAAATATTGCATTTTAAAATACTATACTGTAATTTGTATTTGTAAAACTAGTTTTGAAATTAGGATTAAAACAGAATTAATTTCCTTAGAACATAAAACATAAATAACTTGAAATAAACACAATATAGAACTTATAGGTTACAACAGCAAAAATTCAGAAGTACAATAATAGTAATTGACCAAGGTTGGTAACGCACAATAGAAGAAAACACTCAAATCTTACGTGCACAACGAACTAGAACTAATGTTTGAACTTTCTTATTATGCAAACTCATAGCATACATGAATTGAATTCTAAAACTCATGAATTGAATGTCAAATGACGAGGACGGACTGAGTTTATATAGACTATTTCGTGACTGTTTAGTACAACCACGAAATCCAAAAGTTGTATCTATTCATAGTAAACAGACACGCTTATTTGAACTAGTGCAACTATTTGCTAACAGTCACAACTGTTTAAATTAGTAATAGTTGAAAATTTTAAATAAATTGTCTCCAAAATATATATATATATATATATATATATACATTGCGGGCCAAGGTCTAAGCCCAACCCGATCCGATTCGATGCGGAATAGGGCACATTATTACCATTTTTTTAGTGGTGATATTTGGAAGTAATTTCTCATTCACTCTTTAATAATTTTGAGCAACCTAATATATGTCTTAATTTCTTTATGAAAGAAAACATATTTCTATTCAGATTTACCTAAATTAATGTGTAGGATTCACTTTAATTTTAATTCAAAGATGGTCAAAAAAATTATGTTCAAATAACCCATTTTTCTAACATTGTCAACAAACACAAGAAGATTTTTTTTTGTCTTCTTAAAGTCAGACAATTCATCCAGATGACAAATTGTGATAAAAGTATGTTCCATATTTCAGATTCATGTAAGAAATTCTTGAGGAATAGAGGTAAATGAGAACTTATGTTACAAGCAAATGTATAGACGAGAAAGAAGAGTAATTCTTGGATGGACCCTGCATGGACAAAGTTTAATTGTTAATACATATATATATATATATATTACTTTTAATAAATACCATGTAATTATCGTTAAGTATTGTATTAGATGCACGCTACATAAGAATCTGGATTTTTTTATTTTATTTATTTAGTTAGTTCGGTTCTCAATTTTTATTTTATTTTATAAATGGGTGTGTGAGTTGTATTTCAGGTTAGAATTCAGAATTGATTTAAGTCGATTTGGCTCGAGGTTAGCCAAAAATTAACCCTACTTGAACCATGTGCATTTTTATTAGGAATTTTAATTTAACTCGTTCTATTAAGAATTTGTCAATTTTATTTTTAATGAGACGAATTTAAAAATAAAAAATTCACTCCATTAAGATTTAAAACGGGTTAGGGAGAAGGCACCCCATCTCATCCCGTCCTGATTATATAAAATAAAATAATAAAAAAAATTTGTGCTATATAGTTAATGTTTATAATGATATTTTTGTAGTCAATCATTAAAAATTTATACAAACTTAATAGAATTATAAATAATGTAATAAAATAAATAAATAACTAAAAGTTAAAAACTAAATGGAGATCCCGTGTTGGGAACCCGTCCCCATTTATCAAGAGGTTTAAATGGATTTGAAATTTTTTGAGTTTTCCACTCCGTTGCTATCTCTACTTCCTATATACGAGTCAATGTCATAAAATTAAAAATTTCGTATTATTATTTTTATACAACAATGTAAGAAGTAATCGAATTCATGCAAACTATATACAAAAATGACACTTGCCCAATTTAAATAGAACCTAATTCTCAAATAATTGAAATTTTTTTTGGTTCAATCTATTTATAGACCTTGGGTCAATTAGTCATACTAAAGAATAAATTTTATATTAAATCATAAAAAGTTTTAAAAAATTAAAATAATATATAATTCTCAACTCAAGCTTTAACGTTTAAAATACTTTCATACGCATTTAACATTTTAAACTTGTTTATTTATTCCATGAATGTTAACTCTAAATTTAACGTTTAAAATACATTTACTATATATTGATTTAACATTTTAAACATGTTTTTTAATTTCATTAATGTGCTAACTAAGTATTAAAAGTTAAATCATTTTAAACATGTTTATTAATTTCATTAATGTGCTAACTAAGTATTAAAAGTTATGTAACGTTTCACTATAAGTAAATCGCAAAATCAAAATTTTAATTTTCAAGACAAAAAAATAAGGAGAGCCATATTTTAAAAAATCTCAACTATAAGATAAAAATAATAAAGGGTGATTAAATTAAAATTAAAATAAAAATAAAATATAAAATATAAAAATATTAAATTTAGTGAGTACATAAACACAACATGAAAGGAGATATATGAAATAATTATAAAGAATGAAAATATTCAAATAAAAACTAATAAGAATATTCAATTATCATAATTTTTTTCAGTTCTTGACTTTTGAAAAAAATAATAGACTTCAAAAAAAAAAAAAAACCAATAAAATTGATTAGTTTATTTGGTTGAACTAATTTTTATCAATTTTTTAAAAATTATATATTTATTAAAAAATTGAACTAGAAATTATAAAAAAGGAAAAACAAATAAATTATATTTTCATCCCTTATTTTTATTAACAAATTATAAATACCTACTTTAGTCAAATTTGTTCAAAATGAATAATTTTTTTAATTTTATATAAAATATATAACTTATTTTATTTTATATAAAAATAAATTTAAGATTTTAATTAATATTTATTTAGAAAAAATTAATTAAAATTTTAAAAATATATGGAAAGGGTAAAGAATCACGAGCAGACGGAAACTGACTTCAAATGAACGTCGATGATGTAAAGAATCCACCTGTAGCTAATCCATCCGACGTGTGAAATCGAATCATATCCTCTACTGTGTGTGCACCGAATCCATCCTCTCTCTCTCTCTCTCCTTTTAATGGTCACTTATGCGTGTCCGTGAATCACGCCATCACGGTTCCTCCGTTCTCGTTTAACTTTTACCCGCTAAAACTGGTCAGTAAGCGTGGTGGGACCCAACAAAGGGCCGGAGAGAGAGAGAGAGAGAGGTGGTGGGGTCCACAGAAAACAGAGAAAGACGAGTCAGCACTGAGCAAAGCTCGCAGCCGTCGTTGATTCTTTACACGCCATTTGCTTTTCTATTTTACTAATATTTTTCCTTGTTTGATTGATTGGCCTCGGACCGACCACCACCCCTCTGCAAAAAAACACGAACGGAACACGAAATAAAGGCACAAGTAAAAGTACAAAAATGGCCTCCTGGTTTCAAAGTCAAATCCAAAATTCGAGCCGTTTTGAATCTTTCATATGGATAGGGACAATGGACATAATTGCAAGGAGCTGCGGATTAAGACTTGAAAGCCTTTCACCCACGCATATTCAACTTTTGTGGACCAAAGTACCCTCCTTCAAAGTAATGTATTTTAATTTGTTTTGGATAAGTGTTATTCGAACCTTCTAAATTTGTTTGAAATTTCTCTATCAGAATTGTTAGAAGATAAATATTAATAAAAAAATATATAAATTTATTATTTTATTATTTTATTTTTATAAATAATTACATTAATTTTTTTTGTAATATATGATAATCACAGAAATCTTTCATGTGAACTCTAAAAGATAAGAGAGTTCAGTGTAATATAAAAGTGTATTTTAGTCAATTTAAAAAAATTAATTGAAACCCTAATACCGTCTATAATTGATTTTGTACGGATGAAAAAATTTATATATTGTCGGTATAACATAAAGGAAGTCAGTATAATTTCAAGAAATATAGGAGATGTCCTTATAATTATCAGGTAATGTAAGAGAGATTAATGTAATTATTCTTTTAATATATTACTATATGAAAAGTTAACACTCCTATTACATTTTTAAAATAACGAAAAACTTTTTAAGTACAAAGATCTCGTTATTGCAAGTTAAATTTATAATTTTTAAATCATAATAGAATAATTTTTTTGTTGCATCAGTGCTTGGGTTTTTATTGTTTCACATTAGTTACATGAGTTAATGCGTTCTTTAAACTAACCACTCCATTTTTTCATTATTTATAATATTTTTACATAATACAAATAATTAATTAAAAATTTTTAAGCCAAATTCATCCAATTAGACTCTCAATTTGACGCAATTATATTTTTTTTTACCATTTATACTAAGTTTTAAATTTGTAATTACTTTACCTAAGAAATTGAGAATGAAGTGTTGTTTGTGACTCTCTTTGGGAGGGCTAATTACACTAATTTCTTCTGTAATTTCTAACAAATACAGGGGTTTCTCTTGTAATTTTTGATATTACACTAATCTCGCGTGTTTGAAATGTCAAGAGTTAGATGTTAATGAAAAGTATGAATTTATTATTTTACCCTTATAAATAATTACATTAACCTCCCTTGTAAGATCCGATAATTATAAGAACCTTTTCTACTATCTCTGAAAAAAATAAGGGAGGTTAGTGTAAAATATAAGAGTATTTTGGTCATATAAAAAAATTAATTAAAACCTTAATATTATTAATGATGAATTTTGTACGAAGGAGAAAATATGTGTATTGTCATTATAATACATATGAGGTCAGTGTAATTTCAAAAAATATAAAATTTTTTTTTATAATTATTGAGTAATTAAGAAAATATCAATATAATTATCCTTATTTGGGATATAATTGAAGATTTTTTTCAAATACTTGAGAAGAATACGAAATTTAGAAAGGGTGTTGTTCAACAAATAATAACTCGAAATGGCAAAACCGCAAAACTTGGAAGAATTAGAGATAAGGGTAGGATGGTAAATTCAAAGCCACATCAGTAACCGAAATAAAAAATGAAATTACTGGTGGGAAAACGAAACGAAAGCTGCCATAGAAGAGAGAGTAGAGATAGAGAGAGAGAGAGCGATGAATAAGATTTCTCCTCCAAGAACCCTTCCCACAACACCAACAAATGGAATCGGTTTTCGTAACCGAAACATCTCCAACAACTACTATACCGCAGATATTCTCTCTTCTTCTTCTTCTTCCTCTTCTCTTCCCATACTAGAAATACCCCATCGTAGTCTCACTCTTCCAGATCAACCAATCCATCGTCGACCCTTCCGATTCTCTTTCTCAATCCGAGCATTTCGAGGTGCCGATTCTAATCTCTCCACCATCTCTGATTCCAATGCTTGCAACATAAATACATATAGATAAACAACGATAGATTATATTTAGTGATTTGAATGATTTGCCTGATTGTTTCATCACTCCTATTTTTCACACACGTGTTTTGTATATGCACTTGTACTGTTGCAGCGATATTAGAAATTGAAATCGTATGTGTCTGTTTCATGTTCATGGAATCTTCGTTTTGTTTCTCTATAAATTTGGTCGTTATTTGATTTGGTGAATCTCTGGACACTTATATTTTCTGTATAGTTATTGTTTCTTATATTTTCTGTATAGTTATTGTTTATATTTCTTTAATGGTTTTGTTGAAATAAGAATATTAGGGTTTTTCTTGTAAGGAACATATTATTATAGAGTTTATGCGATCCTCTTCCTTTTTGAACTGTCATTGAGCCCCATCCGTATCATCTTCTTATCAGGGGTTGCTGGGTTAACAGGACTATAGGCTGGTTGTTTCTTTTTGGATTTCTATTTTCAATTTACTATTTCTGAGAGATATATGATTATGCTTGTATCTAGCTTTCTTATTGTATATATCAAAGTTAATCATCAATTCGTGTGTTATTTTATTTGATGTTTCTAGAGATTTAATTTTGTTATTGATGTACTTGCATTTTTCAGTAGCACTAGTACGTGAGATCAATCGGATTCATATATGTATATGTGTGTGTGTAAATTTGTGGAATTAAGTAATTTGGTCATATGTCTCGTGTTAATGTTTAAAATTTTTGATATCAGGTCAGGACTATGTTTGGAGGAGGCGACAACAGCAATCCTTTGTTTCCTGTTTTCCTGGAGGAAAACCGCTTCCAGTATGATGCCAATACATTGCCTCAGCTGCAGTTATTTGGAGATTGTGAGTTTCCCAGTAACTTGTTCCTCCTTTTTAGTATTTTATTATAGTTTTGAATCATTTAAATCTGTTGCATTGTTTGTCATTTTTTTTTCATTTATATCTTGAATATATTGCGTCAGTTGTCTCTCGGGGTTTTTCATTTTGTTTGAGGGTCATATAATGCAAATTGTATTTGTAGTTTTACTTTTGATAGTTTGATTAATAACCGTGGAGCTTACATTTTGCCTTGTGCATTTAGAATGAAGGTTCAAATTAGTGCTTGAACAAAATATACAGGTCCTTAATGCTTTAACAAAATATTTGTAGTTTCTCTCTCTGGATTTTTTAATAATTTAAAAGCAAGGGTAATTAGGTAATTAAACCTTCAATAGAAATACTACTAATGAAATGAGGGACTTTTTATTTAACTCGGGATGGCAATGATATGGGTTAATAAAGGTTATGGTAGGCTTAGTGTGATTATGTTAGAATATGAGTTGGATTTATTTGGTTTAGGTTTGGTCACTTACCATTTCAATGTTGTTTTGTAACTTTTAAAATATGCATGTGTATATACAAGCATGGTGTTCAAAACTATGTGCTTTTAATGGGGCGGGGTTATTTTATATGCCTGGATGGGGATGCATATTATTGGTTAGGCTTAGTTCTGGGAATAATTTAGTGAACATAGAGTTTCAATGAATTGCAATGAACTCACATCTCACATGCTTGATATGCATGCCACTGTCTAGTATAAATATTTTTTATAGTCTTTTTCAGACAAAACTTGTAGCAGGGGTGCATGAATTTCTTGCACAATGTGCTTGAAGAAGTTTTGTTATGTAGTAACAAAAGCTTCTCTTTATCCACACCTTAATTGACATTTTTATCTTTTTATTTTATTTTGGTCTTCTCTTCTCTCTCTCTTAAACAGTGGATGCTGCACCAATAATGAGAGGGGAAAGAACTCGCACAGTCCAAAACTGGCCCTGTAGCTAATCTTATCTCCTTCCTCATTATCTTCCCTTTTCCTTTCACCAATATGAATTGCATCTAGGCTTGCCTATCAAGAAGCATTGTGCATTCCACTAACCAGTAGGCATGATAATTGGTGGGGTGCTTGAGTGGCAAGTGCAATTTTCTGGAAGAAGCTTTACTTTGTAGTAGTGACCCAAGATCCCATTATATATCGGATTCTTAAAAACATGACATTCTACAACTTTGTGGGCTTGTTACCTCGCATAAGCACTGGACGCTAGACAGGAGATGAGAAGGGGACCTCGACTGCATTTTAGGTGACCAATTGTTAGGTTTAAATCACGTCATACTGTCAGTAAACGCTTTTCCTAACTTTATGCAGCCTGCATTGCACGTGTGCCATTACTAGTACACTACTTGCTTTTTTAATCTTGCTTGGATTAACTGATTCAATTATGATAATTTGTGCTTTATTTATTTATTTATCTTACTAAGTTTTAAATGATTGATCTTATATTGTTCTCTCATGAAAGCATATTTGCAATTTATGCTACAGTTCCAGTTGGTTGTAGTATCAATCCCTTAAACTATATGGGCAATGAGCAGGCATCTGCTCCAAACCGACCTATCAAAAGAAGCCGGGAGCCAGAACCTATTTCTAGGCGGCAAAAGCTTCAGATATCTTTAAATAATAATTTTTGTCAAGATGAAGCTGGTCAGACTGGAAGCATTTTGAATCCAAATCCTGTATCAACTGGACTGAGACTTTCGTACGAGGAAGATGAGCACAACTCTTCCATTACTTCTGCTGGTGAAAACATGAAAGCTGCCCTCCCTGGTATTTTTCCTGTCAGTGATGGTCTCAAAATAGAGATTGATAGGCAGACGGAAGATTTTGATCAGTACATTAGAGTTCAGGTAAATTTGTTTTATGAATCAAACAATTGCATGCTAAAATGAATGATGGATTTGTATCATGTGATGTACCAATGCATATTCTATCAACAGTGAAATATATCTTTGTGTGACATCCAAAAGTTGGTTGATCACTATTGTGATCACATAACTAGATTGGTTCCCGCGTTCCAACCTGGGTTATTTTATTGTCATAACATTAATGTTTCATAGTTTCATTTAGAATTTTGGTGCTTTCCCACCTTTAGCATGTGGAAATGAATGATGAAAGCTTTGATAATGTGTTTAGAAAAATTCAAGAATGGATTTAATTGGCTAGTAGCAGTTAATGTTAGAAGCAAGGAGCATGTTTTGTCATCCTGAAATTGCTTAGACTAATTTGGTGATTATGCTAACATTCAGATGTTAATTTGCAATACCTGGACTCATTTTTGTGTGCCATTAACTGCTATACCAATGAAAAGAACTAATGTAATAGTTGAGATTTTCTGTTAAAGATTGGTTGGTATTTGTTACCATTTTTTTTTCCATCCAATGAAAAATATTGTGATTTCTGATAGTTATATTCTTTTTTGCAATACCTGGACTCATTTTTGTGTGCCATTAACTGCTATACCAATGAAAAGAACTAATGTAATAGTTGAGATTTTCTGTTAAAGATTGGTTGGTATTTGTTACCATTTTTTTTTCCATCCAATGAAAAATATTGTGATTTCTGATAGTTATATTCTTTTATTTGTAAGCAAAATGGAGCCTTATCGTAAAGGTTGTGTAGAATTTCTAACACAACAAAACTCAAAATGAAATTTTTCACCAGGTTTCAGGGCTAGAACTTAAAACCATGTATATATGCTATGGTTTTATATATGAATTGTAGTAATTAGTTTATGATTATGCTGTTTCTGTTGTTTGCCTTTGCTGCTTCTCACTTGTTCTTTGGCAAACAGGAAGATACCATCGTGAATGGCTTAAGGGATTTGAAGCAGAGACATACAGCAGCTTTCCTGAATGCCTTAGAAAAAGGAGTCAGAAAGAAGCTGCATGAGAAAGAACTTGAAATAGAAACCATAAACCGCAAGAACAAGGAACTAGGGGAGAGAATAAAGCAGGTTGCCATGGAAGCTCAGTCCTGGCACTACAGAGCAAAATATAACGAATCAGTAGTCAATGTCCTCAAGAGCAATCTCCAGCAGGTCATTGCACAAAGTGCAGTGCAAGTAAAGGAGGGGTGTGGGGACAGCGAGGCTGACGATGCAGCTTCTTACATTAGCCAGAACCATCGGGGCATTGTGGGTGGTCCTGGAAATCCAGTTTCCATGAAGAAGCAGGTGAATTGCAGAGCTTGCAAGGGTAAAGAAGTCTCCGTCTTGTTATTGCCATGTAGGCACTTGTGTCTGTGTAAAGATTGTGAAGGGTTTATTGATATTTGTCCTCTTTGTGGGGTAACTGAAGACTACAAGTGTTGAAGTATACATGTCGTGAAAGACATCTGAATACTTGCAATCATCATCACCTCTTTGTAGTGGAATTTAAATTAAAAAATGTCATCATGTTTACTGGTATTATGAATTGGGTACAGAGGAGTGAAGTATTTACTGAAATGAAGTCAGGGTGGTTTGTACATTAAAATGTAAGGAAAATTCTTGAATGGGACTCGTTTAGTGATTTTTATAGTATCATGTCATGTGTGATATGGTCTACCTTTTTAGTAGGACATGGTGCCATTAAAAAAACACATCACATGTGGTGCTTAATACCTACTTAAGAATATCTCAAAATGTCGAATTGCTTTGCCAGAATGCCTTGTTAATGTAATTATCTAGAGTTTTTGTGCAACAGCGTAAAGACTTGCTTCCCAAGTTTTTTTTTTCACTGGAAGATGAATGATGGGTCATATTGTTTTTTTTTTAAATAGCAAGTTTAAGGACTCAGCATTTGCTGCTTAATGAAAGACTTACATTTGTGATGAAAGCTACATGTTTGGACTCTCTTTCTTTCAAGTTGGGCCAAAAATTGTTTGACTTGTTAAGATTAACTGAGTTTAAAATTATGTTTTAATTTGAATTAATTATGTTATGGGTCGAGATTAAAGTTTTAAGATATATTAAAACTTGACTGATTTATAAAATGATTTGAACGTTGATGAGTCATCATAAAGTCAGGCTTGAGAGTGCGTGTAACAGAATATAATTAATCAGTTTGTTTAGTTGGACAGTGTAAAAGTGTTGTTCGAATTAAATAATTATGTAAATGTACTGTTTAAAGGCAAATAATTATTAAAAAATAAAAAAAAAATTAAACTTAAAATTCTGTAAATAATAAATACGATTCAAAATTACATTCCAAAACTAATCTAAGAAAAAGAGAGGTTGAGTTCAAGGCAGTTTGAGCCTCTCTGCCTAACTATCAAGGTTGGACTAGCATTGAGACGAGGGAGTAAGAAGGATATAATTATTGGAATGGAAATCACTTTGCCGGTTGGTGAGAACATATTTTCTTCAGTTGGGAGTGTTTGGACAATTGACTACAACCAAACATGACACTGCCACTTTCCCTCTCTTTCCCACCAAAAAGTCCAAGCCACCTCACCACCAATTCCCTGGAATCTTCAAAATCTCGTGGCGACACCTGCGAGATCTTCAAAATCCCGAGAATATCCCTCCTTTATGATTCTCCTTCTCCCTGGTTCTCCCTTTGCTATACTGCGCACGGCGCACTAAACCAACCTCGCTCTTCGACGGAGCTCCCAATGCTTCGCAGTTCACACATACATATTTCCATTTCTCTTTTTCTCTCTACTTCCTCTCTTCGCTCTGGTTCGGATCTCGAAAATGCAGAGCACTGCATTTAACTTTGCTCCTTCAATTTCACTTCCGAAACCTCGAAGACATCCAAATCCTAGCTCTATATGTAGATTGAATCCTATATCGCTTGATTTTGCCTCAATCAATGGCGTGTCTACTTCATCGTCTCGCCGATTGCCTTCAATGTGTTGTTCTTCGTCTTCGTCGTCGCGATTCGGTGGCTGGATTTCGGCTCCTTCTGTCGTTCCCGAGCGCGAATCGGATGGTTTTGCGGTTAGGGCAGCGTCGGTCCCTGAGAGTGCAGACGAGAGTGCCGAGTCCAACAGTTTGCTGAGCACAGTTACAGCTTGGATCGCTGTTCGGGCTTTGGTACCTTTTCAACATATATTTCAATATCTACAACAAACAGGTACATGTTCTCTGTTTAAAGCCTTTCTTCGTTATATACGTAATGCTAGGCGTTTTTATCGTATGAAATCTCATCATCTCATGTGTTGTAGACTGCATTGCTCTTAATTTGTTGTGATCTGGTTTTGAAAGTGTGCATCTCTCTCTCTTCCCCTCTCTCCATATATATATATATATATGCATGTTTGACTGATAAGATTTATGGAATGGTGTGTTTCATGTGATGGATATCTTGAGAGTTGAGACCTAGCAAATGAAGCAATTTTTTTTTATTTTTTTTCATTTATAAATCAAGCTGTAATGTGGTGTTTTTTGCAAGTGAATGAATTTTAATGTTGCAATTCCTTATAGAGTAGAACCGGATTAATCCTATGCTTGCCTAATGTGGCGTTTTTTTTGTTTTTATGGTAATCAGATTGGAGATTTTGCAGCTTTTCTTCCTCCCAAATTTCTTTTCTCTTCTCTTCATGCATACAAATTTGTATATTGAAGTCTTTGGAAAAGTTAGATCGCTGATTCGCTGACAAATGAAGCAAAAAATAGTAGAAATGGTTAAGATTTGTTTTAAATTTCCGTTGGTGTTCGAGGAAACATGCAGTGATTTTTTTTTTTTTTGCTGAAAGCTTATTGAATGATGTTTAGGCAATCAAACCATTTCAATTATTGAGTGTGCAATTATTGATTAGAGAACAGAAGTTGTACTTGACTACTCCATGGCAAATTTCAGTGTTGCAATTCTGATAAAGAGAGAAGAGTATGATTAATTATACTTGCTGTCCACAGGTTCTGAAAGTCTTCCCATTTCCCGTGACCGTAACCACAGTTCAATTTGCCGTTGGAACAGTACTTGTTATTTTCATGTGGACATTTAATCTCTACAAAAGACCTAAAATTAGTGGTTCACAGGTATTCCAACACTATGCTGAAATGGTTGTACCATATAACAAGTTCTTGATTTTTCATACTGACTCTGATTATGACTGTTTACCTGACAGCTTGCAGCAATACTGCCATTGGCAGTGGTGCACACCTTAGGCAACCTCTTCACTAATATGAGTCTTGGAAAAGTTGCTGTTTCATTCACTCACACAATTAAAGCTATGGAACC
Organism: Nyssa sinensis; assembly: GCA_008638375.1. NCBI lineage: Eukaryota > Viridiplantae > Streptophyta > Magnoliopsida > Cornales > Nyssaceae > Nyssa > Nyssa sinensis. Next base: position 8,131,622 of record CM018036.1, read on the forward strand.
CTTTTTCTCAGTTGTCCTCTCTGCTATGTTTCTAGGAGAGGTGCGCATTTCACATGCTTTTAGTTCTGTTTTGCCCATTTAGCCCTTCACCTTGGTATGCTGGATAGAGATAAAATGTTATTCTCAATTTTTTTCCCATGAGAATTACCCATTTAAGCTGCCATCATTGTTTCTGTTCTTCAGAAGATGATTTCCAGCAATGCTGATTCTATTGCTGGCTTGACAGTTGAATGTGCCCACGGCACAATCCAGTGTAGGATGATAATTCAGTGGTTGTACCTTTGATATTGATGAATGTTATTTGTCCTATAAAGCATTTTAAATTTTATTTTTTTAAAATCATGCTGCTCAAACAGATGCCAACTCCCTGGGTAGTTAGTTCTCTCGTACCAATTGTTGGTGGAGTGGCACTGGCGTCAATGACTGAGGCCTCTTTTAATTGGTGAGGAAATTCACAAATGTATCCTTTCGGCAAGAGGGCTCTATTTACTTGGGATCGGTTTCATTTTTTTCTAAAATAATACATGGTACAATATAATTGAAGTGTTTTATATATATCATTTTGTCTATGAAACAGGGCTGGGTTTTGGAGTGCCATGGCTTCTAATGTGACCAACCAATCCCGTAATGTTCTTAGCAAAAAGTTCATGGTTAAGAAAGAGGTATTCTTCAGTAATAGTTTTAAATCTTCATAATGACCATAATGCTTTTCCCAAAAAAAAAAAAATCATAATGACCACAATATTGGTGGACCGACATGCTAATAATCTGGAAAAGTTTGTTCCTTTTCGTTTATGTACTTCTCTGAAAGTCAGTTGTAGTATGTAAATCAAATTTTCATGGTATAAGCTTGCTTTTGAATTTTGTTTTAAGATTATCCTTTCTTTTTCCAGCAAAATAAAAAATTATTATTATTATTATTATTCTTATTCTTATTATTGTTTTAATTAGTACATAACCAGTAATTTGTTATTATACAGAAATCTTTGGACAACATTACTCTCTTCTCAATAATAACAATTATGTCCTTTATCTTGTTGGCGCCTGTTACTATTTTCATGGAAGGAGTCAAGTTAACCCCTTCTTACATGCAATCTGCTGTGAGTAAATCTCAAGAGCCTAGAATTTGCTTCTATTTCATATTTATTTCGTTCACACAAAAATCATCTTGTATGTTTTGGTTTCTTATATCTTTATAATTTGCTTGTCAGGGATTGAATGTCAATCAGCTTTACATTAGGTCTCTCTTAGCTGCACTCTGCTTCCACGCATATCAGCAGGTAAGCATATCACATGTTTTTGTTCTTTCATTGCTGTTATAAAGTCATATTTCACCCGTTTCAAGATTGTTTATTTTATTTCCTGGCACTTCTCATTTCTGGTTCAGTTGTATGTTATAAGTATAAATTTTGCTGCAATTTAATGTCAACTTTTGAACCCATAGCATCCCATTACAAAACTGTGTACTGGTGTTAAGTTTGGTTGAATGCATTGATGAGTTCAAATGAAAATGTGGCGGTAGTGGTGTCGCTGCTGTGGTAATTTTGGTTGACCTTTTACATGCTTCTGATCATTTGACTCGAAATATCCAAGTAATTTTCAGTGTGGCTGGAAACTATTTGACTCCTCATTCCTTGTAGTGGTGGACTTTTGTGATTTGCTAGAATTTTCTGTACTTGAAAGGCTGAAAATATATTTTTAACTTCATTGGGCAATCTTCTCAGCATTTTGTTTCTTGATGTTAGACACCTTCTTGTTCCTTATAATCATATATAAAAGGAAAAAAATTGTTAGTGAGATGACAAACCTGCAAATCACTGATACTTGCACCTGCTGCCTTGTAAGTTGCAAGTTGCAAGGAAGGCATGACTAGTCTCTCTCTCTCTCTCTCTCTCTCTCTCTCTCTCTCTTAGTCAAGTTGATTAGAACCATGTTCTTTTGGGGCTCTTGCACACTACTCAGTTCTATACTTGTAGGTACTTCCGTTTTTTGGATGTTCTTAGATCTTTGAGCTGTTCACGCTGATGCTTTGGATTATTTTGTTAACCATTTACGTTATTGAAATTTCATATTTTTTTTCCACTGTCAACATTGAGAATTGAATCCAAGATTCCACTCTTAAAAATGCCTTTACCAGGTGCGGATCAGCTATTACAACTTGGGCATCGAATTTTCATTCAGTTTAAAAAAGCCAGTAGGATGTCCAACATGTACATACATAGATACATACATACATACACACATATGTATGTACATATATAAAGGCAGTAGACAGCCAGGAGGCTTCAAAGACTCTTTTGGCTACATTCCTATTAAAATAAAAGAGTGAGGCCCCTCGTCGGGCAAGACCTTTTTAATGATTTAGTGATTCTTTAAACTTGTCATCAAATACATGTTGAAGAACTTCTATATGCTTCTGTCTGGTTATCATCTATATTATAAAGGCTGTCTTCCTTGTTACAATGCTGATATGAGTTTGTCATGCAGGTTTCTTACATGATATTGCAAAGGGTATCGCCGGTCACCCATTCTGTGGGCAATTGTGTGAAGCGGGTGGTGGTGATTGTGACATCGGTTCTCTTCTTCCAAACACCTGTATCACGTATCAACAGTCTGGGTATGATTGCTTACTTTTAATTTTCCACAAGCCCAAACAACATCAACAACAACAATAATAATAATAAAAATTCTTTTGTTTTTTTTGTCCTTTGATAAGAAAATGAATCCTCTTCGCATTGCTTTAATTTGACTTTTATTAGATCCCTTCCTTTCCAATTATAATTTTTTTTCCGGTCTTTTTGGTGCAGGCACGGGCGTGGCCCTGGCCGGGGTGTTCTTGTATTCAAGGGTGAAGCGCATAAAGCCAAAGCCGAAGATGGCTTGAAGTTTTTGTGTTGAAAAATTTAGTCGGTAACTCTGGTGGTTAGATGAGAAAATCAATATTAAATCATTCATAAACTTGGTTGTATCATGTATGTCAGCCACGTTAGCTTTTCCATTTCCTTTCTGTTCTTTTCCTTCTTTGGGATGATTGTACCCAACGGCAGCAAATGTTTCGATACGACAACATCATTGTCTGTTGTGATTTGTTCTTTTAATTAGCTCTTGTTAATTAGTAACTGTTTTGAATTGTAGAATGTAAACTCCATAAATAAGAGAGGATAGTACAGGATCCTCCTGGGAAATATAAGCAGATTTTATTTATTGCATCTTGCATGATAGGTGTTTGGAATTGCATTTCAGGAATGACTTATTCCCAAGTGTAATTACATTATTCTTTACTTTTTTCTCCCTTTTAAATAAGAAGGACAATTTAACAGGTTCACGGGAAATCATCGTACCTCGGTCTTAATAGGATAATTTTAGAAGAAATTATTTGAATCCTATTAAGATTTAGGGTAAGTCTGTTTCGATTATGTAAAATAAAATAATAAGATTTTGTGTTTCATAGTTAATGTTTATAATGATATTTTTAATTATCACATGAAATTTAAGACAATTTTAATATAGTTATACATTTGTAAAAAAAAAAGTTGATATAAATTTTATTCTCCATTAAAATGTGTATTTTTCTAACACAATCTTATTTGAAATCTGTTAGTTATGATTAATTTAATAAATAAATAAAATTTAGTAATTAAATAAGTACTCTAACGGAGATCTATCTCATTCTTTCACTAGGTTTAACAAATTTAGAGGATAATCTTATTTTTGTGAGGTTGGATGAAGGAAGGGTGCTACGAATTTGTTTCATTGTGATTCTTACTTTTGAAAAGCAATTTAGGTTAAAGTACTTTTAAAAGAAAATAATTTTATATAAATATTAAATTATATAAGAATTTAATGAATTGGGTTTTATATATATTAAATTATTTACATTTTAGTATCACATAATATGTTATATATATAATGTATAATAAAATTTATTAAATCGAATTTAATCAAATAATTAACAAATTTAGATTTGAATTAAGAATTTATAGAATTTTTAGATGTGATCCGATAATTTTTTACAAAATAGGATTTGGATCGTCCTTGATTTGATTTGAATGCAATACATTTACAAGTTTAATAAAATAATATAAGAAAATCATTTCCCTTATTTGGTTACTGTGAAAAAAAGTTTATTTTCTTTTCTAATTTCTGGTATTTTTTAATTTTAAATTTGATTTAAGCATAAGAGAAAATCTTTGGAGAAGTTGTTCCCACTCTCTCTCCCTCTTCCCCTTCCCTTTTTCTTTTCTATTATTAAATCCGAGTATACAAAACCTAAACATATATAAGAGAAAATAAGGAAAGAAAAAGAAAAGCCTAAATAAAGAAAACATCTACAAATTATGTTTTATATTTCTTTTCTTTTTTTTGTATATATATTTTTTAATTTTTCTTTTTTGGGGTGGCCTCTTAGGGTTCTTACCCCCCTTATCTTAATCATAAAGATCAAGAGAAAAACACCAACCATAGACAATGGCAGATCACGAAAATTTAAGTTGGGGGACCAAAGTGAAAACATTTATACTTTGACTAAGATTTATAATGAATGATATTAAAATTTTGGAGGCTAGTGAATTATTTTTTACAAAATAATTTTTTTTGCATAATTTACGTAAAATATAAGGGGTAGTCTAAAATTTGTAGGGGCATGGCCTCCCCTTGCCCCTGCCATAGAGAACACACTATTTTGATAACACTGAACAAAGATACAAACTTAAGGGTCTAACCTACCTTAATTACTGAAGTAAAACTGTCATTAATGCATTCAATATTCATACAATAAATTGTGTAGTATTAATATCCTTATAACATCATATTTCTTGTTGCAAAGCTTGATCAGGGGATATCAAAGTTTTCATATGTATATATATGTATGTATGTATAGAGAGAGAGAGAGAGAGAGAGAGAGAGAGAGAGAGAGAGAGAGAGAGAGAGGAGGGGAGAGCTCTTTCTTGGTGACTATACTCAAAAACTTTTAACAGATAAATATAAGAGAAATGCAACATATTATGTGTCTGTCTAACTCGAGGTTTATTTCCATAAATAAAAATGTTGAAAAAAAGCAGTCAAAACGTTTCCAACAACTTTAACATGAATTCTGCCTCTTGGTAAATCTATTCTCACTCTGAATCCACTTTCAAAAATCCTAAAGGCCCTATGATATATATTGGCAAATATAGTTCTTTTATCATGATTGTATAGATCTATTGGTTTCTAAAAACTTAGAAATTGACTTGGGAAATCATGTCCACTAAATCCAGCTCCTTCTTCACTTCACAATACTGCATAAGTGATGCCATATCTAGTGGCACCACCATCTCCATGTCAAAGCTCTTCCCATCAACATTAACAGGCACACCACAAGGCAACTGATGATCCTGGTCATGATCAAGAAGAGAATCACGATCAATAATACTACTCTGATCATCATCAAACAATTTCGTATCGAAAGCGAAATCCAAAACCTCATTGAAATCATAATTTGGAACCAACAGATGATCAATATCACTGGGACAAAACTCCAAGCAGCTGGTCTGATCTGCTGCTGGCTGCAGCTGAGTTGAAGCTATAGTTTTAGGATCATTAATAACTTTCAGATAGGCATGATCATGACAGCTTGCTGAATATTCATTGTTTTTGTGATGATCCAGTTTTCCATCCAAGTCCAAGCTCTTAATATAGTTCTGCAGAAGAGAATCTTTCTTGTGGTGTCTTCTGCGACATTTTCGCCTAGAGAATAATTGCCTTCTTTTTGTTGCATTCCAATGGTTCTTGATGGAGTTTTCAGTTCTTCCAGGTAACCTCTTTGCTATTTCTGCCCATTTGTTCCCTATTTCTCCATGTGCCTCTATTATTATCTTGTCCTCCTCCTCACTCCATGTATCCTTCTGGGTAGTATAAAAAAATTGAACAAATTAGTTGCCATATACACCCACGTACACACACATATATAAATGTGTGTTTTTTTGCGTATATACACACACACACACACACTCTAGTTATGTTGTGCTTAGTGATATATTATTATACAATCGCTCTCAAGCCCAGATAAAGGAGGAGGAGGATTGTGTTAGATAGTTAGGTGACAATGAGAAATTGTCAGAACCCTCTTTTATATATATATATATATATGTGTGTGTGTGTTTGTGTGTGTGTATCCAATAGACCCCTTAACTGGATTGAAGGAAAATTTTGATAATTCATGTAATTTCTACATGCAAAACATGGTTTCTGATTCTAAAATCAGAATCATTTGTCTGCAGTGTCAAATGAAAATGGTAATTACCTGCAAAAAAATACGTATATATATTTTCTAGCTTGCGTGTGAATGTATGACGGTACGAATGTATGCATTATGCTACATATATTTTGGGAAAATTAGAAAAGAAAAAAAGAATTTACACAAACTGCAAAGGAGGCACATTTTGGACCATGCGTGGACAGTATAGAAGAATATAGATAAAAATTAACCTTGATGTCAGGCCTCAGATGATTGTGCCATCTCTCTCTACACTGCTTGCCTATTCTTCCCTTCAGCGTCTGAGCAATTTGAGACCATTTTCTCATTCCATACGTCTTTACAAGATGAATTAAGAGCCTGCATATATATACACATGCAATATATAGAAATATTATAACATATATACTGAATAATGCAATATATATTAGCAAAAATTGCACCTGCATATACATTCAATATATAGAAATATTATAAAACACATACTGAATAATGTAATATTAGAAAAAAACTGCCTAAATATTGCTAAAAATTTTAAAATTGAATCTTTTCACCTGTCTTCTTCAGTGGTCCATTGTCCTTGCTTGACTGATTTGGGCTTCTTATAACCTTTGTAGGATGATTTTTTTGTCAACCCAAATGCTCTATTCTTTCTTATGCCAACTTCATTGTAATACCCATTTCCAGCCATTATGCATGAGCCTTCATCTGGTGTCACAAAGTTCATAGGCTTGACATCTTGATAGTTCAGTGGCACGCCAATCACTGGAGTTTTCTTAGGGTAATTCATGTATCCGGCACCTTGAAAATTCTGCATGAATGCACCATTTCCTCCATAATTTTCTGCAAATGGCTTAAATTCACAGAAACCAAGGTTTGTCGACGACCACCCATATGTGAAGGGGTCCAAAGAATCGAAACATGTAGTTTCGACCCCGATTTGGGGGTTCATCGATGAACTAATGAGAGAAAACTGGTCAAGATGATGAAAATCTTGAAAGAAGTGTTTGGATGAATTGCAGGATTCAAAAGAAAAGTCATCTTGGATTCCGGGTTTCAAGTAATTATTGGAAAAGAGTACTGGTTGTGGATAGGTGAGATCTTCTCTGTACTTTGTGTCGATCTTCATGGAGAGAAAAGCATGAGAAAATAAGGAAGAAAATTGTTGAAGGTAAAATGGAGCTTTCTCTCTCCTTCCTATCTGGTTCTTGATATAGTTCATGAAGATGGGAAGGTATTTAATACTGTGTGGACTGATCATAACCGTTGATTCATGGGTTAATCCAATGGTTAGGATTACATAGGACTGGTGAGTGTTAAAAGGTTTGATAAGAAAAAGTAGTAGTAGTAAGGTTTTACAGAAAAAATTTAAGGTGAATTTTTTTTTTTGAATAATTACACTTTAACTCTTTCGATATTTAAAAAATTATATTAATTTTGTTTAATTTTTTTAGACAAATTATAAATATCTCGTTCTAATTAAAAAATTTTAAATGATAAAATTGATCATTTTATTTTTTAAAAAATTGAGTAATTATTTTTTTAACTTTTTTTTATAGATTTTTTTTAATTTTATATAAAATTAAATTTAAAGTAAATAATTTATTTTTATTTTACATAAAAATAAATTTAAAATTTTAATAAATATTTATTTTAAAATAAAAAAATTAGTTGAAATTGAAAAAATGTATTAAAAAAAGCATGAAAAGAATAGTTTTGTTATTTAAAAAAAATAACTAGAAAATAATATTTGTAATTTATCAGATAAAGTAAGAAAAATCTGTATAATTTTAAAAATTTTACAAAAAATCAATATAATTATCAAAAACTTAAAAAAATTCTGTAATTTACTAAAAATTTATGATCGTATATACTAAAATTTGACATGAAACAAGGTTTATATTATAACTATGAGATGACATCATTTATTTATTTTTATGCACCGATCAGGAGGTATTCTGTATCAGTTTACACGCACTAGACTAAGCCTCTCTTTTCATGATAGTCAAATCCACCCTCTAAATTTTAGCAGCTACTAATAATCAACGTAAAAAAGACTCAAATTTAAAAAATTTGAATTATTATATACGTCTTTACTGCTCGTTTGACTACATTCCTGAATAGTTAACATCATTTATTTTACTTGTCAAATTTTAATACGTGTTAAAAAAAATATTAATGTCAGTCCCGAATATAAAAATTTATAATTTAATTAATAAGGGCACACGTGCAAATCGAAATTCACGTTAGCATTCTCGCATAATTATAAAATTTTTCATATTTACTTTCTTTCCCTGGTCAAGACTTTGACAAATGACCTACCCAGTTGGGGCAGGTTAGTAATGATTGTGCACTTATGTAATTTCCATTTTAAGAAACTTGGTCAACGGATGGTCAACACTAAGACACCCGATATTGTACAATCTAGTTCGGACAGCATTGGTGGATTTATTCCAACTGGGTACATGGCAGAAGCACAGTGGATGATGGTGTGCATATTTGTAACGTAGAATTGGATGAAGTGTCCTACAAAGAACATATATCCAATTATATAGTGCCACGAGTCTGGATTAGAGGAAAAATTACTGACTGACATTACAGAGATGCTTGCAACACGTGGAAAACTTAAAATATTTACAAAATGACCTTTTTAACCTTCATTTATTTTATTTTGTCCAATTAATTAAATAATTTATTTTATTATTATTAAAAAAAATATTCAACCGTGAAGCGTGAGAATGAGAGTTTAAATGTTAAACAATTTATCAACGATTTTCGTTTAGAGAATAAGAGTACTCATTCATTATAAAAAAAATTATTTATTTTTAAAATTCAAATATATTATTTATGTTGTAAGATTGTATTATTTTATTTCATAAGTATGTTATATTTTGAATTTTACGTCGGAAAATTTTTATATAATTATGTTATATTCTAAATTTTATATATGACCAAGGAATAGTAAATCATCCTTCTCCAAATTTTTGAAAACATCACAATTCTCATTCACCCAAAAAAAAAATTTTTTTTTTGAATTTACTAAATGATAAATTATATATCCACATTAAATGTGTAATTGGTTCTGTAACTGAAATCACATTAAAACTCTCTCTCTCTCTCTCTCTCTCTCTCTCTCTCTCTAAGTTGGCATTGATTTTGATTTTATTACTGTCATTAAAAGTTAAAGTTAATGGTAAATTTAGTCATAGATAAAGAAAGCCAATTAAAACATGTTAATTTCATTATTTATTAATTTGCATTAGGAGAGAGAGAGAGACACAGAGAGAGGGGGGGGGGGGTCAGAGTTACGTTAAGTGTTTTATTAGCCTTAATTGAGGAGCAAATGTTGACAATTATTAATTAGAATTGAAGAAAGTCTAAATTGTGTTTAGCTTCAAGAGGTCAAAGAAAGGTAGCTGAGGCAATTGGATTCAGGAGCAATAACAAAACCTATCTTTTATATATATATATATATATATATATATATATATATTGATTGCTATATCACCAGGGATTCATATGACAAAAATAATTCTAGCATGCCAAACATGACCTGAGGAATAGAAGGGAGCTGCTGTTGCTGCTTTTTTTTTTTTTTGTAAATTAAATGTAGCAGCTTTTTTTTTTTTTGTAAATGAAATGGAACATTTTATAGACTGCAATTTCGTACTTGAGGGAGGGCTATAACAGTAATTTCACATTTCATATACTCTTTTTTTTTTGCTTTTGCTATAATATTTTCTCCCGTGTTTTGATGCAAGTAATTTTCTTCTATTTGGGTAACACAAAACCCCATCTTTTTTACCGTTCAAATAAACATTTCGGCTTCCACTAATCTTTACACATGATGACAAAATTTGACTTGATAACCTTACGAGACTTAAATTTAACTTGATGACCTTACGAGACTTGCTATAAGCACGAAGAACGAAAATTGTGGATGAGTTAGCGCAAGTATAATGCTAATTAAAATTAATTATTATTTGAAATTACTATTATGCTTTTTTTTTTCAATGGAAAAAGTAATTTCATAATCAATAGAAAAGTCATAGTACAGCCATATCCGAAGCCAAAACAAAGTCCAACCAACTAAGGAATCCTCTAACCAAGCAATGAAACTCTCTCCAAAGAAGAAAACTTAGCCAACTCATGTGCCACCCTATTACATGTCTGACAAACATGCCAAAACCATATTTTGAAATTACTATTAAAAAAACCAATTTTTGGTAAAAAGTGATGTGGGCTTTCTAAAAAGAGTGATGCTACACTTGTGACATTTTTATCTCAAATAATATGACAGTAATATGTCAACATATCATTATTATACATTAATTACATACTTTAATACACTACCATTATTACAATGCAAAATTTAAAATACATATTTGAGAAGTATGCCATTTTTCTTTTAAAAACAAATTAGAAGTTACAAAAGCTAGTGGCTTATATAACAGAATAGATAAACCAAAATTAAATAAATTATGAACAGGACTGAAATGAAAACCTGAAATCAGATTTTCTGAGATGTTGCATTCACAAATGGTGGGGAGAGCCCACAAGATTGCCAAATACAAATGTTAAAAGAGCCCAACCCTGCAAAGAAGCCATATTTCTAATTTTCCAAAACAATCTCTCTAGTCAAATGAAAAGTTTCTTCCAGTAGGCTGAATGAATAAAGGATTCACAGCATAGCCTACTCAGTACGCTTTCACAATTTAAGCAACAAATCAATTGAGTATCAGAGTATGCCATCATCCTACTCAATAGTACAACCACCAAAAGGAATATTCAATTTTGAGGGGGGAAATATTCAGGAAATCAGACAAGTTCCCCACAGAGAGAGAAAAAAATTCAGGAAACCAGACAAGTTCCCCAGAGAGAAATCCTTTAAAAATTTATAAGCATTGTTGCTGGAAAACTTTCTCAGGGTTCTCCGCATCAATTTCTGAGTGACGAGGGAAATCATACGGCATCTCTGGAGCAGGAAGCCATGCTTCATTGAAAACTTTTACAACTTCTTGGTGGACAACCGCATTGCCCTCTGCAGTCAGGTGCAAGCCATCACTGAAAACAACACAACAGACAAAAAAAAAAGGAACGTATTCATTATTGGTACTTACAAGTTTTATACCCTGCTAAAGGTATCAAAGATAATTAAGTTACTGATATCGACGAAGATAATTCAATTTCTTTTCTGTAATCGTAATATTTACTACATCAAGATTCAGCATTGTTTTTCAGGGATTTAGAGATAGTACTTCCCATGGCTCTACTGGTTATTGTCCAGCATTTATTTCCCTCAAAAGGCACTCCAATTTGATAACTCATTGGTCAAATAGTTCCAGCTTATGTATTGTGTGATGCATGCGCCTATTCATTTTTATTAAATAATAATTAAAATCAAATTTCAACTCAATCAGAACAATGCAGCAGTAGCTAGAAGGCTGCCTTTGAAGGAAAATCTTGTACAGCCACTTTAAACTTTAAAGTGAGTCCTGCCCTCAAAGTATGAGCAGTATATGTATAATCAAAGGCACTTATGCAACACTGCTGAAACTATGAAGCTAGTCACAAAAAATAAAGCCCCTAATTATCACTGACCTAAGGAACTTCTTTTGCCAACCCTTTGTTTCCTGCATCTTGGACCATAGATTGATGGAGGGGAGACATAGTTCCTTGGCTAACTCAACACACTGCTTCGCATAGACTCCCGTCACTTCGTTTGTCCTTTCAGGCAGTTCCATTGCCTTCTCACCATATAATGATCTGTCAGCACAATTAGAAGCTTACTTCCCTGAACAATAAGGCGGTAATATTTTTAACAGATAAACAACATAGTATACTCAATGTTTTATATTTTGTTCAACTAAAAAAGGATCATATAATTGAATCATTAACTTAATACACCACCGGCCCTGTTGACCAAGTAATACCAGGAAAGTGAACCCCTTATGACCCGCAGGTAATTATTGGGAGGTTCAAGTCCCCTCCATGTCACTTAGGTTCCTTAATAGCAAAATGTTGATGGAAATTAAGTTCTTAAACAACCAAGAAAAGCTCAGCAGAACTCAAATTAATGACTTAAACCCCACCCACTCAATATTAGAAGCAATTATTCCATGTAACCACACACAGTGTGATGAACATTGTGATTCCACCATTCACAGTGGGTCCCATTAAGGGTCCGTGAATGCCAAAATTATAATGGCTGTCACATGGTTGTGACGATCACATCATATAATTTCTCTGACAATGGGTTCTAAATCTTATCCCCCCTCCCCCCTCTCTCTGTCTCTCTCTCTCTCCCATACACGGAAAAAAAAGAATTTGACAATAGAAACGAATGTATTATACTGTGCATATTCTTTACGCCCTGCCTCGTCAATTGGTGGTGGAGTTATAAGCACCACTAGCATGGTGGGGGAGCATTCCTGCAATCAACATATCTAGAAACAGTGAGATATTAATTGGCAAGTGAAAAGGTGCACAGATTATAGCTACCAAAATGAGTGTAAAAGCAGAAAGAAAAATAGGACAGGGATGTGGAGGTGCAGGCCCTAAAACTTGAGGAAAAGGGGAGTGACTCATATGATATGATAATGTGAAAAGAAACACATATAATTCATTATTATATGTTGGAAACATCAAGGAGGAAACCATTGAGTCCAGGAAAAAAATGACCTCAAGATAAAATGCAACTGATAATGTAAAATAAAATAAAAGTGCAATTTTATAGATATGTAAATACAGAATTCTATTAACTAATTACTGGCCAGTTATATTCTTTGTAATGGTTATTTCATTAATTTGAACTATAATTACTTATTAATATAGAGAACATAAATTTTCCATTATCTACAAGCATGACAATATAGTACTAGAAATACAATTCTGCCCACTTTTTTGGTTCTGGAATTTCTAGTTTGGAGAACTAGTTTTGACTTGACAATTTTTTAAAACTAAACTTTCTGTTTAGATAAATCTTAAATTTCCAACTCTTCATGGAATAAGAATTATGGTAGGAGACAGTAAATGTTGTGGGCAACGGCAATAATATTGTGAGACTAATAGTTGAAACCTATGGTGCTAGACAGCTGGTACAGGGATGGTGGTGACAGAAGTCAGGGACTTGGTCATGGTAGTGGTATAAGATGATGTGACCAGATTGGATTCTTTGGAATATTGTGCAACTGTGGTGTTAGGATGTTCGGGGTGATTCATGTTGGTAGTGGAGGTGATAGTTGTGGCTTGATGGTGGTAGTTTGGTGGTGACAAAATGCCGAAGGTTGCAGTATAGTGATGGTGCTTTTAAAGGGGATGGATCATTACAGCAGGTCATGGTAGTGGTGGCAGTGGAGGTGCTAGTAGTGGACAATTGGAAGTGTAGTGGTGGTGATAAGTCGTGGAAGAAGTCAAGGTGACGAGTGTTGGAGCCTTGGAGGTGGAGGTAGTGGCGACTGGCGACATTTTGCAGAGAGTGGTGAAAAGTGATGATGGTAAATGTACCTTAAGTGATGTTGATGGTCATGGGCCACAGAGGGGTTGTGATGAACTGTATAAGGTAGAAATGGCAATGATGGAATGTGGGAGGTTAGGCGGTGGCAACAGAAAGTTGGAGCCTTGGAGGTGCTGATGCACTTTTGCAAAGATAGTCCTATGGATACAGCTTGCCAGTGATGGTTGTAAATGGACCAAGTAGTGGTGCTGCTGCTGGTAGTCTAAGGGATGACAAATCAGCAGGAGCAGGGGTGATGTCAGATATTGGTAGAGCAACGGGTCCTTTCTCGCTTCTCATGATTTAGTGAGTTGAAATTGTAAAGAACACATCTCTCCCATGGATAAGTAAACCCCCACTATATGTGTGTGTGTGTGGTCATAAATCTCCTATTCATTAAATGAACAGCTAATTTAGAATCAACCTATGAAGCACAGACACTCTATTTTGACTCACGTGTCCGTGTCAGACAGGTATCGAACACTGACACTCTCGGACACTTTCCGGACACGTGTCGGACACTTAAATCATGGATGTTGATGATTAAATGAAAAAGTCCTTTAATTTTTATTTAATGGCTTAGTTATTTTAATATCTTAATAATATTTTTGTGATTTATGTGTTTTTATACCAAATTTAATTGCAATCACAATAGGTTTTTATTATATAGTCATATAAAAAATTTATATATATTCAACGTGTCCCTGACGTGTCCGTATTCCTACTTTTTTGAGAAATAACGTGTCTTCGTGTCCGTATCATGTCATATTCGTGTCTCGTGGCCGTATCCATGCTTCTTAGGAATCACAATCACCATTAGTTTGCTGATCCCAAAACACATGTATTTCTCCTTGCAAAAAGTTTGAAAAAGAATTAGTGAAATGAAGTTGAAAAGTAGAATATTGAAGCCAACTTCTCAAAAGCTTTGAATGTGTGGTGCTTCTGGGTTCCAAAGCTTGATCAAATGGAAGATGGTCTCCCACTCCTATAGGCATTTCTTTGTTGGGTTGCTTCACATGTGAGGAAACGAGCACCGGCCGCAACAGCGGCAACTTTGTGATCATGTGGTCTCCCACACAAACAAAAAATTTTTATTCATTTTTCCTTTGAAGGTCTGTCTCATCCTTCAAAATGGACACACCATAAGAAAGATGATTTTCAGAGATAATTCTATCCATCAACAGAATGATAATAGATGTGGCATCATGACATATTTTGAAATACTAAAGAAACACAACACAAAATATGGAATGAGCCATTTTAGAAAGGGGAATATCTGGTCAATTGCCTGTGCTTTTGTCATGGCTCCAAGGCCTATTAAGAGTTTTTTACGAGCCAACAAGTCATACTTGACCAACAAACTAGGTAAACCACTAAACAACCTTGCACTAGACAAATGAGGTGTTACTGTTAAGGGCAAAAGTCTAGCATCCATGCTTACAGCATACTTGATCAACATATATTAGTTAGTCCAAGTCATTTAATTTATAGGAGTAGAAATACTACAAAAATCTTATCAGCGAGACAATTCCAAGGTTCGTTATTCACTTTTAGGCCATTTTATGAGTTTCTTTGAGCCATCAAAATTGTGTTTGTTATTTATCCTATATGGATAGATAATGTAGCAGCTAATTAAGCCATCCAGAATATTTCATGGGCAGGCCAAACGATGAACAGGTTGTTGAAGTTATTATAAGAATAAAGTATGAACCTTCAAATGATGAACAATTCTTCTGAGATTCTCCTTGTACTCTTCAACAGGCACATGTTGCCGTTCACTTGTTCTCCCTAAAAGAGCTGCATCATTAGCTCCGAAAAAAATTGTGGCAGCAACAGGAGGTGTTGGAGTGCTCTGCAAAAGAGGCCATAAAAACAATCCAGCTGAGCTTACAAGTATCATAATATCTATATATTTGCTGAAACACTTATTAAAAAATAGATATTTTTGTTGAAATGTTTAGCTAATCCATCATAACAACTCAAAATATTATGCTCAATGAGAATCCTTGTGATGGAGTAGTTCCTTGGATCCAGATGATTCACAGAAATAAGCTGTGTAATCCATTTTATATTTCCCTCTTTTATGATAGATGGTAAATTATTAATACCCTGGCTTGAATTAATGGTAACTACAGTACAGTTTTGTACTGTAGTTTGCTTATTCTTTTGTAGATTTCAAAGGAGACTTGAGCTTCTTGTTGGAATATAAATATTTACTTATCAAAAAAACTATTAATGTTTTGGATTATCAGTTTATATTTGAATCAAATCATAAGCATAGTTCATAAGTTGAGTGACTTCTAAGAAAGAATTGAGCTCCAAATGCCAACACAGGCCTACAAATGCCTTCACTGCTTTGCTGTAACGTCTTTGGCAAAACAAGCTTATGTGCACTCTTAAGACCATGAGCAAGTGCCCAATTTCATACTGCCTGGACCTTAGGCATTTAGACACCGCACATTGACACCCCTCCCCCCAAAAAATAATAAATCAAAATGTCCAAATGGAAACCTTGTTTCAAAATCTTCATTGCTGGGTACAAGATGCCTCTGCTTTGCATTTACTGCAATTCTTTCTCCACAAGTACTGTAATCAGAAGTCTTACTGATGTTGAACCAGTAGGAAGAGAGAATAGGAAAGAGCAGAAGAGAAGGGAAGAGGAGAAAGAGTAGAGAAGAAGAGAAATAGAATGAGAGAAATACGGAAGATTAGGAAATTCAAAATTCTATTCATTTCAAGTCTAAAGAAATCAAAATATCCTATACATATAGGCAAATTCAAAGTAAAATCAAATCCCTATATCTAATTCTAAGTCAAATTCAAAAATGAAAACATAAATTAAATAAAAATAAAAGTTACATAAGAATATAATTCCTCCGGGATCAAACATAAATAGCCCGTGGAATCCTCCTCCTTGATTCCCATCACTTACACTACTATAGAAAAAGGGGGAAAAAACAGTTCCTCCTTCTCAAAAGAAATCCAAATAATTAACATTTATGTGAATGTTAATCCGTCTGTTTTTGTAACCAATTTTCTCATTTTTGATCTACGACTTCTGGACCCTTCTTGAACAAATTCCTATGTAATATAACATCTTGTAGAATGTCTTTGCTAAGAATTTTCAGGCAAAACTATGGGTGATCTAAATTAGTGTTGTATGTGTGGAAGGGACACCAGATCAGTGGATTATCTAGTTATCCATTGTGCAGTTTCCGGAGATGTAGGTGTTTGTGTGCTTTCTTTTCAAGGTCTTTTGGGCTTTCTTGTGTTCGTGGTGTCCTTGGTCAAAGGGCAGATGCTTACAGAAAATGATGGGTGTAGTAAATTTATTTAAAAACTATTCTGTCCATGTACCCTGTAATGCTTGCTAATTTGAAGATGAGAAGCTTTCCATTGTCAATTTGAATGATGTATTGTTAAAATATTTGTTTCTGTAGGGCTCAGCTTTGGCCCTCTGCAAGGACACTATTTTCTTGCTTCTTTGGACTACTGTAAGTTGAGTTGATTGTATTACCAAATCCAATTGTCCCCTTTCTTATTAAAAGTGTAAACGAATTTGAGAAGGGAAAAAGAAGAAGACTATTCCTGACTCCTGAGTCGAGTGAATTCAATCTGAATAAACGTTTAGGGCGGTTACAACTATAGAGTATCGACTGGCCCTCAAGTTGAATGAACTCAACCTGACTGAAAATTACAAAAGGGTTAAAACAAAAAGATCAACCTTTGGAGATAAAGGCACACTGAATACATTCATTTGACTTCAGGCTTCAAAACGTGGACCAAACATATAATATGATTTGTTTCTATGTCGTTCCTTGCCACTGCATTACAAATTTGGACACTACAGCTCTCCAAAAAGGAGGTCAAAATAAACGAAAAATAGAAAAGGAGGAGAAAAAGAAATAAAAGGAAAAAAAAAAAAAAGGCAAGAAAAAGAGGAAAAAGAAAGAAGAAAAGAAAAGAAAAACTAGGCAAATATGTTTTATTCTCCATGTTACAGTGTTGGTAATAAAATCTTTTGTCGTTAACACGAGAGGTTTGTGATGCCTTGTAGATAACTCTTGGGATCTCATCAACAAATCCTGCTAGACATTCCAAACCGCTAAAATTTCAAGTCTTTCTACTCCTCAGTTTGTTGTCCTAACAAAGTTGTGTTCCACATATTACCTCTAGGTTTAACTAAACAGTTAACAAAGCCTTGAATTCCAGCTATTCAGAGATGCATTGCCTATAGATTCAACTTAATACAAAGCTCCGAGATGCCATGTTGATCTTTCACGATTCTACTAATTGCATGTACCTCCTTGCCACTCCCATCAGGCAAAATCTAACATCTTCGGATCTCCTGGATTTTAGTAAACAAAGCCTTGAATTCCAACTAGTTGAAGATGCAATGCCTCTAGATGTAACTTAACAAAGCCCCAGAAAAGTACATATAATTATAAGCCAACCACATTATATCACTTACAATATAATCAAACCACAAACATACAGATAAACGTTGGTGAAGCGTTCCCATCAAATTTTCATAAGCACAAGGCACCGCAACAATGAAATCAGAATGCCCATTAACAAAAAACAAAAAACCCACTTCCAAATGATAAAAACAAACTGACAAATTTAAATAATACACACACATACATAAAGCAAAAAATAAACAAAGCCCATCAGTAAAACCGCAACACCAGTAATTGTAATTTTTATAATTTAAATAAGACAAGAAAGAAAAACTATATAAAACTACACAATGAAGAATACTAAAGCTTTACCAGATGGAAAAGATGATGCAGCAAGAACAAGGCCCATCGAGTGTTGTATCCACCATACCCGCGAACCACTACATCAGCCTACAAATAATCAAACATATTTTGTATTCAAAGTTTGGTTTATCACCCAATGAGAGCATCAAATTGAATTGTAGAATTGGTACCTTGTTTATTATACATTCTCTTTACTCATCAAAAAAAAGGAAAAGAAAAAGGAAAAGAAATGGATAAAGGAATTGAACCTTGCGAGAGTAATTATGGGCGAGAGCTGCCCCCCATCCACCTATTCTGAAGGATTGCTCTGTGATCGAGTCACCGAATAAAACTATCTGAGGCCTCACTGTCCCCATAGTGTGGGGCGAGAGAGAGAGAGAGAGAGAGAGAGAGAGAGAGAGAGAGAGAGAGGGGGAGAGATCTGCGTAACGGAGCACAAACGGAACGACGAGGGTGTAGTACTTGCACTGCACCGTTTTGTTAATTATGAATTTTAGGTTATCTCACGAGCAGACAGTGAATTAGCCCCCACAAAATTGGGATATCACTTTTTTTTGGAAAAAAAAATCATTAGTAGAGATAGACCTATCAATTGATCAAATATGAATACGATAGATTATATTTTTTTGACAATTTTTATATTATTTGAGTTTTTTTTTTTTTTGTAAACTTCATTTATAGGATAAGCTTATTATCGGATATCCATAATTATCCCATTTTTCTTAATACATCAAACTCAAATTATTTTTAATTAAACTAATTACAATAAGTATATAATTAGAGACGACAACAGGATAAATTTGAGATAAGGGATTATTTCTCCAACTCCATCCCGCGAAATTATTTTTTTTTTCAAATCCGTTTAAATTCCGTGATTAATGGAGGCGGGTCCTATCCAAGTCTCTATTTATTTTTAAACTTTTATTTACTTAATTTTTTATTAAAATAATTATAATTAACACATTTTAAACAAAAAGTTACATATATTAAAATAAAAAAATATATGCATATTAATAGAGAATTAAAATGACATTATTTTCTTTTTCAAACATATAATTTTATCAAATTTTTATAAATTTTTAATGATTGATTAAAAAATATCATTATAAATATTGACTATATAATCCTAAATTTTTTTATTATTTTATTTTATTTTATTGATGCCTTCTTTTCAAATCCGTCTCAAACCTCAATAAGGTAGGAGAAAACTTTCTTTAAATCTGTCCTATTCAGGACTGAGATTGACAGTTCCCTACGAGACGGATTAAATTATCATTCCTTACCGAGATAAAACTCAATCCAAAACTAGAAAGAAGAAAAAAACAAAAATAATAATTAAAAAAGAAGTCCAATGATTTTATTAATTAGGTTCACAGATTTAATGAAAAAGGGGGAAAAAAAGAAAAAAAAATATTTGCCCTTGTTTTGTTACCGTATAAAATAGAAGAGAAAGCAAAATGTGACAGAAAACAAGTAAGAAATCTTTCTCCTTTTCCTAGTTCCCGAATATTATTTTATTTTATTTAAAATGATGAAAAAATAAGTTTTATTTTCTTTTTCCTTTTCTTTTTCTCTCACTATATATTGTTTGTGACAAATAACAGTCCTCCTTGCTTCATTTAGAGGACTGCCATTTTGGTTAGAACAGTCTCGAGTTATTATTATGTGATCTTGGATCATAGTCTCAAATGTCAAATGACATATTATATATATATATTATATATATATATATATATAAAATATAGGTGAAGTTACAAAGGAGCACGTGATCCGAGACTGTTGAATATTTTTCTAGCAGTCTCAATGTCGAGGAAGTTTGTGGGCTTCATATTTCTTCTGGACAAATGGACATGTTTTCTTATTTTGTGGGCTTTATATTCCACCCATGATTGGACAAGTTTTCTTATGTTGGAAATTTTTTGAAGCCCGATCAAAAGAAGCCTTGTGAAGTAGAATAAATGACGGGAGACTAGACAAGACAAAAGTTCAAATTTAAGTCAAATTGTTTTGTGATAATAATTAAAAAAATACTTTCGACAGTGTTCGTATTTATTATTCACGTTACGTGTTACGTCAAACTTATAATATAATAGAGTTTCTTTCTCTCTTTCATTTACAAAAAATCATCTCAAAGTTTATCTTTGTTTTATGAATTAGAAAAGCCTAATAAATGTCTCAAATCTATTTGTTTCAACCTCAGAAAAGATATAATCAAAGAGAAAAATGGCAGAAAATTTGATGGGAAATCATTTAAATGTTATCCTAGAGACTTGATTTTATGTCTTTCTCATTACTTGAATACCATCTTCACCTACTGTATGAAGCCAAGCAAATAAAAATAAAATAATAATAATAATTAGGGAGATGGTTAAATTATCAATAATAATAAGAAAAAAGGGAAGATACTTTTTGGAAGGTTAAGTGTTTAAAAAGATTAAGTATCATAAAATCAATAATTATTCATTGATTGTTGTTTCTAGAACTATAAATGAGTCAAGCCGAGCTGACTTGAGCAATAGGTTATTTAAGTTTGGCTTAGTTAAAATAAACGAAGTTTCAAAATATGTTTAAATTTGATTTGTTAAAATAAACGGGTTTAAAATACGATCAAGTTTGACTTATTTATTTTTCGAACCGATCCTTGAACGAGTTTCTAATCGAATCGATTGTGAAGCTGAGCTTGAGTAACTTGATATTTTATTTAGAATTAAATTATTTATTGACTTATCAAGTTAATTCAAATCGAACTTAATAAATTAATAAGTTTCAAAATACGTTCCAAATTGACTTGTTATAATGAGACTCTTATTGAGCTAAACTCAAATAGCTTGGTACATTTTTCATCAGAACTCTTCCGTGGTGCAATGACCATCCAATCCAATCATGGACAAAGGCCAAGTTCAAAACACACTGCACACCAGAAAGAATCTTTTTGCCCTAATGACATAGAATCAATTAATTTAAGCAGGCTCCCCATTTTATCATCCTGCAAATTAAAGGCATGTTTGGCAAGACGGTTGAGTCTTAAACCCATTTTATCATCCTACAGATTGAAGATACGTTTGGCGGAACAGTCAAGTCTGAAAAACACAGGTAGATCCCGCAATTCTTGAAACGCTCCTCAAAGCAGCATAGGTATTTGGGCGCTGTCCCACGATTTTCAACTTGGACGCGGCCCCAAACACACACTATGTAGCTTACTAATATTCATTTCCACTTCACTCCACGCATCATAGTGATTCACGCTCCAAGCAACATTGACAAGTATTTTATAGGCTAAGAGGTCGTTATCTAGTGTTAGTTCCGCCTACGCAGGGTGTTGAGAGGAATTGATTGGAGACAAACCTAGCACTTGACATTATTTTTGCACGAAGTATATATTCTCAGAAACAACTACGCATTCTCATGCTTGACAGCCCAAATATTGGTAAAATATATGTTTTTAAAGATATTATTTGGCTCCATCCAGAGTCTAAGATGGAAATGGCATTGCTTTTGATCATAAAAACCAGTGCTAATACACACACATGCAAAGTTTTATCCTCATTCAAAGAGTCCACTGTTTTCTATTTAATTTAGAATGGGGAAGGGGAACTACCTAAAAGTACTAAGAATACTATCTCTTGCTCCTCGTGACAGAGAGACACTTCCTGCAAGATTTCTTAGGGCCTTCTTTTAGGGCATGGGGTCCCTAACTCTAAGTGGTTATCAATATCTATCACTGTCACATATTGGAAAGATCTTACAAAATAAGAGTACTAGAAGGGCCATTAGTGCTGATAGTAGAGATAGTGGAAGGAAATGTATGCATTCCACTAGCTTGTGTACCCTAGCTAATTGGCCAAGTCACCAAATGAGTCCTAGGCCATTCCTTTCATATCCATAAGAATGATCCTTTCCTTTGTTTACATCCAATGATCCAAATGAACCTTCCAAAAATGGAGATATCTCTCTGCATGTTGAATTCATTGTGGCATTCAAGACCTAGAATCTAGGTAGTGACTTGAAAATATTGAAAACATAAGAGTGAAGGCAGCAATTGGGGGGGGGGGGGGGGGGGGGGGGAGAGAGAGAGAGAGAGAGAGAGAATAATTTGACCATAATGTGGGAAAATTTCAAAAGAAAATGGGGAAACTGAATATTATGACTTAAATATTTATTACATCAATTTGATGAACATGTGCTGAGAATCGAAACAAAGAAAATACAGTGACCCATGTCAAAATGAGGATGTCTTCTTACATGAAGCAGAATGGGGAAAATGATCTATGTGGAGGAAACTTTTTGGCTGAGTACCAAAGACAAAGCTTTGCCAACTTCAATCCAGAACTTTAGTAAAGAAATTTAAATTTCTCATTCCCTCCTATAACTTCCAAGGACAGTATCATGAATCATCAGAGTGTTCAAACAATCTTCATAACTGAAGCAAGAATTACAAAAATTGCTTAGAAGAAAAAAAAATGTCCAAAAAAATGATAGAACAATAATTTTAAAAAGTCATGGACAAGAAACACAAAGAGGGAAGGAAGCAGCCACCAAGCCAACATGATTGCTTTTTGTTAGTAATCAAGGAAGCACATGCAAAGAAAAAGTGGAGTATTACCTTTGCTCGTGCTATATTAGAAAAGATTCGCACTCCCCATTTCGAATTCACCTACATTGCAATCCCATCAATAACTAGTCAGAGAAGACTCTTTTCTTAGGGAAAAGAGTTCACCCTCAATAAGTGAGTGCTGATTGAACATGACTAGTGATAAGACAGGATTAGATATTATCAGGGACGAGGCCAAGTGGGGCTTAGAGGGGGGGGGGGGGGCAAGTGCCCCCTCTCAATTTTTTTTATATGAATTTTTTGTATATTTTTCAAAAAAAACATTTTAAATGCACACTCTTAATTTAATTTTTTGCCCATCTAGTTTTAAAATTTTTCACACTGTGTCTTGATTTTAATTTCACTCTTCAATAGAATTTTTATCAATTTTTTTAGAATTTTTTTTTTTGTATAACTTAAGGTTTTTTTGAATTTTTTTTTCTTTGGTTGAACTTCTAATATGGAATTACATCACGACATGCATAAAAGTAGAATCAGATGAAGCAATCTTTTCTCTATTCAAATGGACTTGGATGGAATCAGACAGACGTTCCTTGTCCATGTAGAATTCAATGTCAGGGAATTCAAACAAGACAAAATGCATGTATGTTTGTGAAAACAATCACAGTTCTTGTAAACTCATTACAACAAAATTTATGCGTGCAAAACAGAAGAAGAAAAAAAAGCGGAATTGTATTGAAGTAACCCTGTGGAATTAGCAAGGCTCAATAAGAAATTTTAAGTGAGATGTATTACTGGACAAAATTATATCTGTATACCTGAATACAGATATAACTTGTCCAGAGGGTCAATAAGGCTTCATTTGGTGTCAGAGAGAACAAGGTCTGGAAATGGCTCTGTAAAACTCACAGCATAGTTATAATAACAGAAAAGGAAAAAAAATGATAGAATCAGTTAGAACACGTTACATTGTTTTCCAAAGGGAAGAACTCTAATTTAAGAAAAAAATGAAGAGTCTCCTCCTGGAACTAGGTTTGCTGTTCACATCTTGCTCATCCCATATCATGCTTGTAGTTAATAAAGTAGCATGCCTACATCACAACCACATACATCATCTCATTTGGTGTCATAAAAATTCATTTAACATAGAAACAAATATAGCCCGAGTCTGGAAGCTCATGTCAGTCCAAAAACTTTTCTGGATACCATGACTTTGGTAATCCCTACCCCCCTTCCCCCCCTCTTCATCTTTTTTGGAATTTTTGATTAATTGTGAATCATATCATTACAATCTTAACATTGCCTATAATAATTAAAGAAAAAAAGGTTAAATAATCATGTATATCTATCGGATGGGAAAGGGACTGTAGGTTTCATAGTAACTGTAAGTCTAGGGACTTTTCTTTTGCAGTCTCCCTGGTCCAGAGATATGACGGGTACATTTGGTTGATAGCAGCATATTTCTTTATTTAAACCACATAAATCTTGAATTTCAATCTTATGCCTGGGTATAAGAATATTCCAGGAGAAAACATATGTATAGGTGACCTCAGTATATTTCCATTTTTTTCCCTTGTAGACATCATAGAGAAAATAGAATTTTTATTCTTGATAGACCATAAATAGTTCAAATACAGCTGTGTTGAATTGATTAGGCAATCATTTTAGTAAGTAATTCATGATGATGCAGAGGTTTCTCAGGTTGGCTTAGCTAGGAGTTGTATTTCTCTTTCTTTTCTTTTCTTTTTTCAGACACAAAACTGCAATATCAGAAGAAAGATCAAGAAATTAGTTGTTGCCTTCAAATTTCTAATTATAGTATGTACAGACAAATTACACATGTTTTTCTAATCAGAGTCGGTTCATCTTACACCCATGCAAGGAAAAAGAACTGTGTAGTGCAGTTGCATTAGTTTCAGCATTTCATACTAATGTGGCATTTGTATGTGCTTGGTAAACGGGCATTAAAAGTGGTCACATTAATCTCCTTACACACACACACACACACACACACACACACATATATATTTTAAAATCTCCTTCTTAGTTCTTTATAGCTCCACACAATACAAAGATTAATATAAAGCAAGAAAATTCTAGCAGAAAACTTGTGCAAAGAGTACTTATCCAAAAAAAGGCACTTGCGCAAAGAGTAATATCTTCCATTATCATCAATTAGTCCTCTGCCCAGCATATTTTAGTGATACAAAGTAACACTGACAGAATCTAAATTTCTGTGGCAGGTTGGAGACATTAAAAGAAACACCATGCCTACAAGACAATACATAGTTACAGATAATTAACACAATACCGCCTGAGCACAATTGACATAAATATATATTACAACAATTTGTGACAAGAGGAAGGCCATAATGAACATGTGCTGGGAGTCGAAACAAAGAAAAAACAGTGACCCATGTCAAAATGAGGATGTCTTCTTACATGAAGCAGAATGGGGAAAATGATCTGTTTGGAGGAACCTTTTTGGTTGAGTACCAAAGACTGCCAACTTTAATAAAGAACTTCAGTCAAGAAACTTAAAATTTCTCATCCCTCTTAATACTCTTATAATTTCCAATGAAAGTATCATGAATTATCACATAGTTCAATCAATCTTCATAACTCAAGCAAGAATTACAAAAATTGATATGTTAGAATAAAAAACATGTCCAGGAAAATGATTAAATAAGAATTTAAAATAGTCATGGACAAGGAACTTAAAGAGGAAAGGAGGCAGCCACCGACTAAGAAGCCAACACCATTGCTTTTTTCTAGTAATGAAGGAAGCACAGGCAAAGAAAAAGTGGAGTGTTCCCTTTGCTCATGCTATATCAGAAAGGATTCGCACTCCCATTTCGAACTCATTATTGGATTTTCAATCGACATGAACTTCACCTATATCGCAATCCCATCAATAACTAGTCAGAGATGACTCTTTTCTTGGGCAAAAAGGGTTCAATGGTTCATCCTCCATAAGTGAGTGCTGATTGAACAGGACTGCTGATAAGACAGGAACATGTATCATGCACTACTTTTCTTATCTCCCTGCTTTAAGATGACATCGGGAAGAGAGGACTAATCACACTCATTCAGCTTCACAAAGCTCATAATACATAACTTGATTCAATCCTATGATACCAACAACCTTCACAATAACCAGGAAAATATATCATTATCGAACACACCAAAATTACTTATCAAAAAAAAAAAGAACATACCAAAGTAAGGGTCAATCCATTGCTGTGTGCCATGTGTATGCTTTTGTTTTCATACAGTAGAAATCAATGTTTCCCTGAGGATACTCTGATATGGACGTTTTACATCATGACATGCATTAAACCAGAATCACATGAAGCAATCCTTTCTCCATTCACGTGGACTTGGATGAAATCAAACATATGTTCCTTATCCTTGTAGAATTCAAGGTCCGTGAATTCAAACAAGACAAAATGCATGTATGCTTCTGAAAACAATCCAGTTCTTGTAAACTCATTACAAGAAAATTTATGCATGCAAAACAGAATATATAAAAAAGCAGAATTTTATTGAAGTAACCCTGTGGAATTAGCAAGGTTCAAGAAGAAATTGTAAGTGAGGTGCATTACTTGACAAAATTATATCTGTATACCCGAATTTAAGGCTGTTAACTTGTCCAGAGGGTCAATTAGGCTCCATTTGGTGTCAGAGAAAACAAGGTCTGGAAATGGCTCTGTAAAACTCACAGCATAGTTATAATAACAGAAAAGGTAAAAAATGATAGAATCAGTTAGAACACATTACATAGTTGTCCGATGGGAAGAACTCTAATTTAAGAAAAAAATTGAAGAGTCTCCTCCTGGAAGTAGGTTTGATGCCCACATCTTGCTCATCTCATATCATGCTAGTAGTTAATAAAATAGCATACCTACAACACAACCACATGGATAGACATCTCATTGATGTTTTCTTTTTCCTTTTTTTTTTGGGTAATAAAAAAAATTCATTTAACATAGAAACAAACATAGCCTAAGTCTGGAAGATTATGTCAGTCCAAAAACTTCTCAGGATACCATGACTTTGGTAACCCCCCCCCCCCCCCCCCCCTTTCTGCATTTTTTTTGGAATTTTTGATCAGTTGTGAATCAAGTCATTACAGTCTTGACATTGTCTACAATAATTAAATAAAAAAAGGTTCAATAATCATCTAGACTTATCAGATGGGAAATGGACCATTGGTTCCATAGTACCGGTAAGTCTAGGGTCCTTTCTTTTGCAGTCTCCCTGGTCCAGAGATAGGAGGGGTGCATTTGGTTGATAGCCAGCATATTTCTTTATTTAAGCCACATAAATTTTGCATTTCAATCTTATGCTTGGGTGTAAGTATATTCCAGGAGAAAACTGATTTATAGGTAACGTCAGTATATTTCCATTTTTTTCTCTTGCAGACATATAGAATTTTTCTTCTTTCATTCTTGAGAGACCTTAAATAGTTCAAAAAGAACTGTGTTGAATTGATTAGGCAATCATTTTAGTAAGTAATTCCTGATGATGCAGAGGTTGGCTTAGCTAGGAATTGCTTTTCTCTTCTTCTTCTTTTTTTTTTTTTTTTTTTTTTCAAACATAAAATTGCAATATCAGAAGAAAGATCAAGAAATTAGTTGTTGCCTTCAAATTTCTAATTATAGCACAGACAATTTCTAATCAGAGTCAGTTCATCTTACACACATACAAGGAAAAAGAAACGTGTAGTGCAGTTACATTATTTTTAGCATTTCATACTAACGTAGTATTTGTGAAGTGGCCTAGTGTTAGACCCTTTTACACTTGGCACGGCGGCATGGGGCATGGGGCATGGGGAGGCATGTTCGGCCTTGGTGACATTGGCATGGGCATGGGGAGGCATGCTATGCCTTGGAATAACATTCAGACTTGGAATGTTATTCAAGTGCGGAAAGACATTCGGGACTTGGAATCTTATTCAAGAGTGGACTGAAATTCGGAAGTGGGAATGACTTTCCAGAGATGGGATATCTCAAAAATATTCTAAGTATTGGAGGGATACTTAGACGTTTAAGAGTTGGTGCAGCCGGTGGCTTGTGAACAGGTTGGTGCATGGGTTATCTTTGGCAAGGCAGATGCACACAGGGGGAAGAACTGATTTTGCAAGTGGTTGTATCCACTCCTGTCAGGTGGACAAATTGTCATTTGACATATATAAGGGGGAGTACCTCCTCGAAGCGCCCATGGGCGAGTGGCCTATGCGGCTAAGGAAGACCAAGGCATGTGGGGGCATGGCTTGGCAACGAGGGCTAATACGGAAGCTTGGGTTGGGTCAAGTGGTGCGTGGGTTCAAGACTGACTGCATATGGCCGTGTCCTTGAGTGTGGGCTCGGGGCTAGCAGTTGCTGGGCGCAAGGCAGTTGCGGCGCAGGGCAGTTGCGTAAGGCAGTTGCTGGGTGCAAGGCAGTTGCGGGCTGACAGAGGGCACAAGGCAACTGCCTGCTATGCTGGCATGATCCAATGGCTCACATTGTGTGCGACAATGGATGCATGGATCCTCACAGGTGGCACGCTGATCCAAGGGCCCCTATTGTGTTTGGCAAAGTGAGGCACGGATCCTCACAGGTGGCGTGTATCCAAGGCTTCAGATAGCCCTAGCAGTTGGGGCGCAACTGCACAGCACAGGTGGCAGCCTGTGAAAAACCCTAGCAGTTGGGGGTAACTGCATGTCATGTGCATGTCACATGGAGCGGTTGAGATATCTGGCTATATAAGGGGGGCGAGGTCTCTTGTAAATGGCAGAGAGAAAGACACAGAAGTGTATAGAGAGAGTTATACACAGAGTTGTGGACGAATCTGTGAGGGAGAGTATATTTTTGTAGCCTTTGGGGGGAGTCCTTTGTATTCATATGAGTATATAGTGAATAAAAGGTTGGGAAGAGTTTCCCGTAAACGCTTTGTTCTGTGTGTGTGTCTCATTTCGTGTTTGGCATTGAATTGTGCAGTCCATTCGGTGGTGGAATCCCATTCTAGGGATTCTGTTTCCTTTGGGTTTGCGTGGTTGGCTGGTCAAGGCAGCGGTCTTGACGCCGCACAGGAGGAAAAATTTGGGCGTAAAATTTGACCCTGTGACAATTGGTATCAGAGCCAGGTTGTGACGACCATGGCTGGTGGCGCTGCGGGTAAGGCACTGCGAGAACGGGTTACTAGACTTGAAGATTTCGTCGGGGCTCCTTTGACAGACGGGGCATCATCTCTTGCTGTTCAGTGCGAACAAATTGCACTGGAAGTGGAGGAGTTGAAGGTGAGACTGCAGGACTGCATCTCTGACTTTAGTGGTCGGCTGAACAACATGCTCAGTGATGTGGGTGCGCTGGCAGACTCAACAAGGGACTCTCTGCGCGGCATAGAGGAGGAGATGGGTCTGATCAAACGGGCCATGCATCAGACTGGCGGGCAGGATGGTGCAAGGAAGGTCAAGGTTCCTGAACCAAAGGCATTCAATGGTGTTCGGAGTGCCAAGGACCTTGAGAATTTCCTGTGGGACATGGAGCAGTACTTCACTGCTGCCCATATTCCTGATGGTGAACGGGTCACCATGACCAGCATGTACTTGGCTGGTGATGCCAAGCTTTGGTGGCGTACTCGCGTGGTAGACGAGGGACGGCCGGAGATCACAGTTTGGGCAGATCTGAAGAAGGAACTGAAGGAGCAGTTTCTTCCTGCTAACTCGAGTTGGGTGGCTCGAGATACACTGCGACGACTCAAGCACACCGGGACAGTGCGTGAGTATGTCAAAACATTCAGTTCGTTGATGCTGGATGTGAAGAACATGTCTGAGGAAGACAGGCTGTTCAATTTCATGTCGGGGCTGCAAGGATGGGCTCAGGCAGAACTGAGAAGAAGGGGAGTTCGAGATCTCCCCAGTGCCGTGGCAGCAACGGACAGTTTGGTGGACTTGTCGCTTGACAAATCCAACTCTACCACCGGCAAGCCCAGGAAGTTTGACAAATCCTCGGGTAAGGCCAAGGAGGGTGGGACAGAGGCGGAGAAGGGCAAGGACAAGGGCAAAGCAGAGGCAGCAGACCAAAAGAAGCCGTGGGCTGGTGGCTATTTCATTTGCAAGGGACCACACCGGATGAAGGACTGTCCAGCGAGGGAAAAGCCTGCTGCACTGGTGCGTGCGGGCTCTGATGATGGCTCATCAGATGCTGATGATGGTGCTGCCGTTCGAGTGAACCCGATGGTGCTGTTGAACTGCATTCAGGTCGAGAAAGACCTGCACTCAGAGGAGTAAAGGGTTGCGGCAGAGGGTGTGTTGGGCATGGGAAAGGCCCTCACAACCCTTAACTACCAACAAGGGGCTCTGTTGGTAGAAATTTCCTAAGAACTTGTTCAGAAGCGGTGGCTGTAGCGGTGCAGTGGGGCTTGAACAAGTGCAGTGCTGTGGTTGACAGACGTGTCCGATGCAGCAATGGTGAGACAGTGACGGCTGTTGGAGCTTGGGGCGAGACCAAGCATGGTCATGGACAGTGGGTGTCTGTGGAAATCTGTTAAGAGCAAGGGGATGCTTGAGACAGTGGCCAACTCTATGGCAGAAGTAACCAGGAGGGTTCTTCAACAAATGCTCAGAGTTGGAAGACATAGGCGGTGAGCGCTTGTGGCATGGTGGCTGCGAGGAGTCAGAACAGTGGGTGTTCGTGATAGCAGTTACAGTTGATTAAGGCGGTAGGCTTTGATGTGTTCAAGGTTCAGTGCGGCATGGTGCTGTTCGGGGGCCGTTTGTAGGCGCAGCATTGGTGCAGTTCGCCAAGTGCAGTGAGAGTAGCCTTGGAATAATCCAATGAGGGCATCGGACTCTTCAAGTGGGGGTGGTTTGTTAGACTCTTTTACACTTGACACAGCAGCATGGGGCATGGGGAGGCATGTTCGGCCTTGGTGACATTGGCATGGGCATGGGGAGGCATGCTATGCCTTGGAATAACATTCAGACTTGGAATGTTATTCAAGTGCGGAAAGACATTCGGGACTTGGAATCTTATTCAAGAGTGGAACGAAATTTGGAAGTGGGAATGACTTTCCAGAGATGGGATATCTCAAAAATATTCTAAGTATTGGAGGGACACTTAGACGTTTAAGAGTTGGTGCAGCCGGTGGCTTGTGAACAGGTTGGTGTATGGGTTGCCTTTGGCAAGACAGATGCACACAGGGGGAAGAACTAATTTTGCAAGTGGTTGTATCCACTCCTGTCAGGTGGACAAATTGTCATTTGACATATATAGGGGGGAATACCTCCTCGAAGCGCCCATGGGCGAGTGGCCTATGCGGCTAAGGAAGACCAAGGCATGTGGGGGCATGGCTTGGCAATGAGGGCTAATACGGAAGCTTGGGTTGGGTCAAGTGGTGCGTGGGTTCAAGACTGACTACATATGGCCGTGTCCTTGAGTGTGGGCTCGGGGCTAGCAGTTGCGGTGCAGGGCAGTTGCGGGGCAGTTGCTGGGCGCAAGGCAGTTGCGGCGCAGGGCAGCTGCGCAAGGCAGTTGCGGGGCAGTTGCTGGGCGCAGGGCAGTTGCGGGCTGACAGAGGGCACAAGGCAACTGCCTGCTATGCTGGCATGATCCAATGGCTCACATTGTGTGCGACAATGGATGCATGGATCCTCACAGGTGGCACGCTGATCCAAGGGCCCCTATTGTGTGCGGCAAAGTGAGGCACGGATCCTCACAGGTGGCGCGTATCCAAGGCTTCAGATAGCCCTAGCAGTTGGGGCGCAACTGCACAGCACAGGTGGCAGCCTGTGAAAAACCCTAGCAGTTGGGGGTAACTGCATGTCATGTGCATGTCACATGGAGCGGTTGAGATATCTGGCTATGTAAGGGGGGCGAGGTCTCTTGTAAATGGCAGAGAGAAAGACACAGAAGTGTATAGAGAGAGTTATACACAGAGGTGTGGACGAATCTGTGAGGGAGAGTCTATTTTTGTAGCCTTTGGGCGGAGTCCTTTGTATTCATATGAGTATATAGTGAATAAAAGGTTGGGAAGAGTTTCCCGTAAACGCTTTGTTCTGTGTGTGTGTCTCATTTCGTGTTTGGCATTGAATTGTGCAGTCCATTCGGTGGTGGAATCCCATTCTAGGGATTCTGTTTCCTTTGGGTTTGCGTGGTTGGCTGGTCAAGGCAGCGGTCTTGACGCCGCACGGGGGGAAAAATTTGGGCGTAAAATTTGACCCTGTGACACCTAGTAAATGGCCATTAAAAGCTGGTCACATTAATCTCCTTATACTCCCCCTTTTCTTAGTTCTTTACAGCTCCACTCAACACATAAATTAAAATAAAGCAAGAAAATTCTAGCAAAAAACTTGTGCAAAAAGTACTTATCCAAAAAAAAAAAGAAGGGCACTTGTGCAAAGAGTAATATCTTCCATTATCATCAATTAGTCCTGTGCCCAGCATATTTGGGTGATACAAAGTAACACTGACAGACAACCAAAATTATTGTGATAGGTTAGAGACATTAAAAGAAACACCATGCCTACAAGACAATACATAGTTACATAAAATTAACACAAAACCTCTTGAGCACAATTGACAATGGATTAACGAAGTTTAGGGTTTTAGCTTGAAGGCGAACCATGACTGCTCTGACCAAGGATAGATTGCTGAGGGCTGGGAGTTTGCTTTATTTCAAGTCCTTTTCCAGTCAATCTGGGGCTTTTTTCCATCCTTAGCTCATTTAAGCGGGGGCTGTATGGCCTGACTGACACTCTTGGGCTATAAGCAGGCTTCATCTTCTCTACGGGTTCTCGGGTCAAACTTGTTACTTTTGGACTGTGTGCATGGCGGATCTCACCACGGCTTCTTGTGATAATTTCATCAAGAATTTCCCCACTATCAATGCAGGTAATTCTTGCCTGAGGATCTTGATCCTGCACGTATATAGAACATTATAGATGATTATATAGAAGCCAAAATAGGGCTATGGATCAGATTATGATCTGTCCATTATGATAGTTCCATGTCTCAAATTTTGAACCCAATGTCAGAAAGAATCTGAATCTTTGTATATGCATAAATTGATTATTACTAATATAAACTCGAATCTGATAAAAATTCTACTATTTTCACTTGAAAACATCTTTCACATCCAAAGCCCATTAGGTCTACAACTCTAATGGACTTGATGCAGATCTGTATTTCTTATGTTGTAAACAGAAAAAACCCCAGAGGCACTTAACCCAAACTTAAACCATTAAGAGGCTTAGGCACCTAGCTGTCTGAAATAAAGAAAATTCAAACAACTTACTTCAAAGGACATATTGTAAGTCACAGCTGGGGCTTCTTCATATTCTGCAGCATCTAGGTCTTGAAGATGAGCTCCTTTGAAAAACTTGGGGAGCAAATACTGCCGCACCGGGATAAGAAGCATGATCAACAGTGGGAAAAGGACACCAGCTATTGGGATCCATGTTATGCCAAAACATCCGAGCAAGTAAGCTGTCTGAAACAAAGTGAATATGGCAATTGTTTTGAAAGGTACAGTCTCAATAAACGTTGCATGATACTCCTCCAGTACCCTGACAAGTTCAATGATGGGTATTAGATTGTTACAAAGAAGAAAACAAAAAGGAAGCTACTTTAAGAATATAACCTTCAACAAGTACCAAGTAAAATACAGGAATCCAGACTCAAATCAGAGGTGTAATCTGAATTATTACATTTCAAATTATAGTTGAGATCATCCAGAGAACTGGGTTAATGAATGAAAACAAAAGTAAGTGATGTTGGAGCTAAAGTCCATTGATTTTCCAAGAAAATATGCAACTTATGAAGTCAGTACGAGTGAACAACTAGCCCCCTTTTAATTACAAGTCTTTTAATGGACAAAGAAAATGGAGGAAATTAAAAGATATAGAAAAGTTTTGTAATCATAGAACCTGAGACAATAACAAGAGTAAATAGCTAAATACATCACCCTCGTCCATGGACGTGAGCACAAACTTACTTGTATCTTCGACTTGGTGCAGTGAAAAGCAACAATATTCTCTCCCAAAATTGATTTCCAGGCAAGCTTTCAGTGGCCATAAAAGCAAAGTAGCCCCAAAGTACTGAAGTTGGGATCTTCTTTAGAAGAGGCATTGCGGCAACACAAACACCGACCATCAATGCCTGAAGCAGATTGCTGAGGCGTTGTTCTTTGACTTCAATGGGTAAAAGATCATCAATATCATTATCCACATCAAAAACAGTCTCATCAACCGGGGCACCAATGTAGCCAGTATTTGAGGCCAGTTGGATTGTGGATTCTTTCAGTTCTTTCAGTCCCTGTTCAAAGAACGATGATAAGGCAATGAAGGAAAATGTTATTGACAATTTGTAGCTCTTCAAGAATCATAGTAGGATTATTTACCAGAGCAGGTGGGGTTTGATAAACAAGTGGAGTCTGCATTTCATTGTATGCTTCTTGCATGCTCCGGTACAATTGACCAAGGTTTGAATTTCTACGCATATTTTTTTGAGCTGTTGATGCAAGCTTATTGCGTAGAAGCTGTCTCGAGGAAAAGGAGAGATTAGGACTTTAGAGATTAAAGCAGGAAAACCAAATATAATAAGAAAGGAAGGGTTCTATGATCTATCTAATAGATTGAGGAGACACTGTAATAGGAAAAGAAATCTTAAAGCATAGTAGAATAAGGATTAGAGAAAGAAGAGTAACTGGAAAACAAGCGGGACAACCAAAGGATATGATTAAAATTTTATCACAAAATCTTGTTCCAATTAGATGATTCTCACTGTTCAATCCATAATAGCACAGTGACCGGTATAGAAGTGTGTTGCACTTATGTAATGGTTAGGATGACAGAATCACAATATATATGGAGACACCCTGAGTGGGACTTGGTCATTCAATCATGGTCCTGCTATTGTTTGCAACGAGTGCATCATGGAGAGGGTGAGAAATCTTCCCACCCAAATTTGGGTGTTCTTTGTTCAATCTGCAACAGCACAGTGAAACAGTCCAGAAGTATTGCAGCTATTTGACAGTTGGGATGACTGGATTACACACGCATGCACATATCTATATATATATGGGACAACCTGAGTGGGACATAGAATCATTTGATCATTTCATTTATTCATGGTTCATCTGCAAGGAATGCAGCATGGAAAGGCAAAGAGAGATCACTACAAGAAAATTTCTGCAGTTCGAAAATTTTGAAATCACAATTTACAGATGAGAGAAATATGCTAATCACACAGACATGAGATTCCAGCAACTTTCAATAACTAAAATAATTGGATATTACCTGATGTTTTAGGTCGGCTAAGCTTTTTGTGTGCATTGGAGATTGGGGAATAACTCCGTTAGAAGGAGGAATGCCAATGAGACCGCAGAGTATGACCTGGTCAGAAAACAATATTAAAATGAACAAGAAAAAAACAGACTAGCTGCAATCAAAGATGAAACTCTTGTCCAATAAATGCTGCGAGTCCTGCGACAGTTTTTTTTAAATAAATAAATCCTAAGGCTAACAGCTTACCAAGAAGCCCAAAAGAAGAAGGTCATAATGATATGAAGCTGGTTTCTTCAGATTGAATTCCTTTTGTTGGGCAAGTTGGGATGCAACGCTGTGATCAAAGTAGTAAAGCACAGCAATCATAGTTGCTGGAATAAATGCTCCAACAATATACAAAGGAGGAACTTTCAACATTTCCTGTGCAAGTAGCAAATTTTCAACAATAAGTTCCAAGCAAGGTTAAGAAGAAATAAAGCATTAAAAAAAAAAGGAAATTAAACTGATGCTAGTGAAAGAGTAAAGATATAAATAATAGGAAGCACCTCGATAACAGTCCAGTTTGAATATGCACCAGGAGACCATGGATTTGGGCTGAAAAGCCGCCTTGGTATCCCTCTTGGGACACTATTAACCGGTATATATGATACAGCTGTCCATACAAGTACCATAAGTGGCACACCATAATCTGCTATTAATCCCCGTAGCCAACCTGAAAGCACATCTAAGAGTCAGAAAACTCAAAGAGAGACACAATTCTCAGTATTCTTTCAAAATACAGAAAAACATTTGTAATCCTAACAGCATGAAACCGATTGATTAAGAGGACAAAGGAGCTAACCCCAAACTACACACTCACGACCACAAGAAAGGGTAACCATAAGAGCTTTAAGCTCGAAGTGTGAATCCATAATAGGCAAGAAATGTTTCAAAGCAAAAATATACACCTGTCCCATAATGCCAGGATCTAGCTTTACGGCTCCTCAATGCAGTAAGCAGAAGGCCAAAGGACAGAACTAATGCAAACATTCCATTTCCGAAACGCCAAGAAGGTAAAAGTGCAGTCTCAAAAGGATTTTCCCTCTTGGGTACGCCAAACTCCTCGACAACTCCCTGAAGGATGAAAATTCACCGAGTTAAAATAAAATGGAAGGAGAACATATTAATATGTCATTGCAAGGGTATTCAGTGGGGGAAAAAAACAGAATTAGTGAATCTAAAATTGCCAAGGATGTTAGTAAAAAGCACATTGACTGAAAGATTATGAATCATGCTCACCCTAATAGCCTGCTGCATAAAGAGCATCGCAATTAATAGACCAAATAATTCACCAGCCAGCCGTGTAAATCTATTGATTATAGAGCATGCACCCAAAATGGCCAGCAAGAATAGCAAAAAGGCTGTCCACACACAAACCCTGAATACAACATTGTTGAAGAAAAAAATTACCTAAAAACTCTCACTCAAAATTAATTTCTGTTAAGTTTAGTTCCAAAAGTTTTCGGAAGGTACCATCCTGTCCAGGCTAGGAAGTGTTCCTCCCCCAAATCCTTTCGGCCCTTGGCAAAGTTGAACATAAATGTGTACATCAACACTGTTGGCTCAGCTACTCCAAGTATTAGCAGTGGTTGTCCTCCAACAATTGAGTGGATGATGCCACAAAGGGCAGTTGATGCAAGAGTTTGCACTGCAGTTAAAGCTCCATCTGTAACAATTACACATAAAAAGAATATTTCTTAGCAAATCTATAGTTGTAAGTTGTAACAATATGAGGACATTGGCATTTATATTTGTCCCGTACCAGTGTTTCTTTCTAGTTGCTCCCCAAAAGATAAAACTGGAATTGCTGAAGCAAAGAAAATATATGTAGTTGGAGCCAGGATCCTGAGTAACAAAAAAGTTTAGGATAACAATTTCTGTAAGGCATTCAAATAGGTAATAAATCCCAGAAAAAGGTCATTTAATATGATATCATAAACAAAACTAAAGAATGTTGCTCTTAAAACTGAGACGGTTACTCATAATTGCAGAAAAAAATTTAAGTCCAAATACAGTATAACTAAATCTAAGTACATGAAAATATCATACTAGCAAGTAGCAATTGGAATCAAGTCCTGTAAGAATCACAAACCTGATACCTGCTCGGAATCCGCCAGTCCAATCTTGCTTGTAGCACAACAGTCGTGCTCTAAGGTCATTCTTGATTCCACGAAAGGGAACAAATGTTTCTTCCATGACAACTCCCAAGAAAGAAGAAAATAGTTTTTTTTTTTCCTTTTTCTTTGACAAACAACCAACGAGGATGGTATGTGATATTAATGAACACCAAACTTAGACACACATTTAAAGTAACTGGAGAGGCCAGTATTATAATATATTTGCAGAAGCAAAGTGCAAGAGTGCATGGGCAGAAAGAGAATGACTACTTTATCATCAGGGGACTTTAGAGGAAAAGGTCAAAAAATTTATTGATTCATTATTTTTCAATTTGCATTCGACCATGTTGAGGTCCATAAACAAAAATGTATACTACTTAAAAACTTTACATTTCAATGAATTTATAAAGAATGATTTTGGGTATTTTAATACAAAGAACAAAAGAATCAATCAGTGATTCAGTAATGAATGTAAACCAGAAAAGAAAGAATTATTAATTTACTTGAGAGTTAAGACCTTATTATCTTCTTAATTACTTGAATTCCAACTTTGTGTTAAAACCAAGAATACTAGCGAATATAACTCATTGGCAACTCAAACAGTCAAGACTAACGAAATAAACAGACAGCCCTCCATCTGCTCAGATCTCAACTAGCGATTGACTTGAACAAAACCCAGATCCATTAACTCACCTCTTCCTGCTCGAACTAATTCCCAAAGGAAATTCCAACAAAAACAGAGTTCAGCAGTACTGTAGAGATCTGCTACTGTTCTAAACTTACATGGTAAATATCGAGGAGATTCAAACTTAAAACTTTCAGAAATTTAGAAAACAAGAACAGTTAAATTAACAAAGACCCATTATTGCAAATTGAATTTAGGATGACTCAGAACAATTTCAAGCAAATGGGCATTACCATAATACAGCCAACACCTTAAATTTTAAAGAAGATGACACAGAGGTCTACCAGGACGACAAGTACAAGGTCTACAGATTGGAAACAGCGAATTTAGGGAGAGCCCATGATTGAAATCCGAAAAAGACTTGGAACAACTTAGAGCAAATGGGCATTAAATCAAACAGAGAATTGAACCAAACAAACACCTTGTTCAAGATTACATTATACATAAAAGACCCTTTTGAGGAAAAAGTTTAAGAGCTCACAAAGAATCTGATAGCATAGAAGATTGTGAATGCAAAAACGCAAAGGAAAATTCAGATAAAATATACGTCCAGAAGTCAGCAAAGCAAGGGAATGCGAGAGAGGAGTGGGGAGCTTTTGCGCGTGAATGATGTAGTGTGTGCTGGGTACTTTAAAGCATAAATAACTCTTTCTGATGTTGAGAACAAGCAAACAAATAATGGATGTGAAGAAAGAAGACAGGAAAAATATAAAAATGTGAGTACAATACAAGAAGAGAATATTGTTCAACTGTTTATGGAAGGGTTGCTGCTGTTTATGGAAGGGTTGCTGTCCAATTTTGGGCCGTAAATGAATGACTCGAGTAATGTTTTTTTTTTTAATTATTCGAACTTAATTTAAATTTTATGTTCATAAATTTTTTGAATTTATTTTAAACGAGTCTCAGCGACAAATTAAACTTGAGTAATATTAATTTTTTTTTTTTTGTAATATTAAATTTTTTTTATCTTAATGAGTCAAGTTTGAGTTGAATTTAATAAATTAACGAGTCTCAAAATATGTTCAAACTTGATTTATTTATATTACGAGTCAATTTTGAATGAATTTTTAACTGAGCAGAGCACAAATAATTCGACTCGTTTTACAACCCTACTCCAATCCCCTCTCTCCATATTATTTACACATTTATAAAATAGTATTATTAGATTATTCTTACACATTTATAAATTTATTTTTATTCAAAAATGATTTCATATTTTTATTTATTAAAATTTAACACCTTAATTATTTGTGAAGTGGGAGTAACATCAAACTCAAATGAAATGCTAATGGTCTTTTGAACTCGGTTGTGTTTTTGTTTATAGAGTTAATTTTGAGAAATAAAATTAATTATTTGATTAAAATTTTAAAATTATATAATAAACTCAACTTAAATTAGTAAAAATTTATTCCAATTATTAAAATTATTATTTTTCTTTATTGATTTCACTTTTTCAATAACACAAATACACATTCATAGAAAAACTACTTTATTACATTTTTATCAAACTCCCTTTTTTATGTATTTGACTCACCTAGAGTGCAGTATTTTGGAGGTGGGAGAAGGAGAGGGGGGACAGACAAAAACAGTGATGCAACTGAAACGTTTCTGCTGTAACAACCAAAAAAAAAAAAAACTAAAAAGTCTGTAAAATAAAATTTTATATTTAAAAAATTCATGATATATTTTTTATATCTAAAAAACAAACTTTTAATACAAAAAAATGTAAATAGTTAACTTTTATCTTAATACCATTAAAAAAAGTATTGATTAGACTAAAATAATTTTCAAGACACATTTAAAAAAATACTAAATAGCTTATAAAATAAAATTTTTAAATAAAAAAATATAATATTTTTTATTTATTTTGAAGACCTAAAAAATAAATTTTCACTTCATAAAATATTATAATTTCTATAGATTGAAAAAGTTATTTTATATATTATTTAGTACTTTTTTTCTAAAATATATCTTGAAGGTTTATTTTAGTCTAATTAGTAATTTTTTTTAACGATATTAAGATGAAAGTTAATAATTAAACATTTTTATATTAAAATTTTATTTTTTGGATCCTTTAAATATTAAAATTATATCATGAATTTTTTTGATTGAAAATTTTATTTTAAGGATTTTTTAGCATTTTTTTCTAAAAAAAGAAGAAGAAAAGGAGCTGAAAAGGGAAGAAATTGGGGGAAAAGGAAATCTCCTTACTAACCTTAGAGGTTGATAAATTTACAACCAACCCATAGCAATTTTCTTGCTTAATTTCCCTTTTTTTTGGTTGTTAATCATATCACCCCATATTTATTTAGCACAAATTAATCAACTCTTTCATTGGCAACTTTGTCAGTCAATCAAGATGAAGCAAAATTACTTGTCAATAAGAGATAAATTATTTAAGGATAAATTATATCGGACTCTCTTCAAATTTTTGACAATTATACTGACTTTCTCTATTTTTATTGACAAATTACAAATAATCATTTTGGTCAAATTTTTTAATCAAAATGACAAAAGTGCCCCACGTATTTTATTTTATTTTATTTTGACTACTTTTTTCTAACATTGTTTACAGATTATTTTATAAAAATAATCTAAAAATAAATAACTTATTTTTATTTTATATAAAAATAAATTTAAGAATTTAATCAATATTTATTTGAAAAATAAAAAATTGTCAAAATAAAAAACACATGAAATGGGTAATTTTGTTATTTTTGAGAAAAAAATTGACTAAAAAGAGTAACTGTCTATTGTCAAGTCAAAGTATGGAGGGTCAGTGTAATTTCAGAAACCTCATAAGAAGTCAATGTAATTGTTAGAAACCTCAAGATGTAATTTACCTATTATTTAATGGTCCATGAATATTGGTTCGGTCAATTATGAGGTGTCATGTATATAACATGTTGAATTTTTAAGAAAAAATATATATTTTTATTCCAAAATTAGTCTAATAATAAATTAAAAAAATAAAATCAAGCTATTCAAGTTTGATTTATGATTGACTCGATTAAAGACTCGTTTAAGATTAATTCGAAATTTAACAAAACGAGTTTGAATATAATTTAAAACTCGTTTATTTTAACAAGTCAAACTTAAACAACTTATTATTTGACTTGATTCAAGTCATTTACGGCTCTCTCTAGCTCCACTTTATCACACCGCCAATGCTAGTATGATGCAATTTGAGTCGTAACATTTTGGTGAATGACCTTTTTTATAATATGTTTTGCAGATCATATCTTGTGACATAAGATGATTACTTCTATACAATCTTTATCTTGGATCATAAGATAAAGCTAGAGAGAGAGAGAGAGAGAGAGAGAGGAATATCCTAGGATTATATGATCAAGCTTTTGAGATTTGGACAGTTCATAAAAAAGTAAAGGTCCAAACCTTCTAGACTGACATACAGAAACCAGCATCTCACATTTTCAAGTGTAAAGTTCTGCAAATCTTAAGTGGACATGCATGTTCCAGTTTTTATCACAATAATCCATGGACAGAATAGTTATATTTGCACAACTTTATATTTGCACAACTTTAATAATCCACAGTTTAATCCATCGGTACCCACGTATTTCTGTTTTATTTGTGATTAACCAATAACCACCCTGAAGTTATGGTTCTTTTCAACAATTTCTGCTTTACATTCTGTGTTGTTGCCAAGATGATGATTAATTGTTAATTTTATGGGCAGCATGCGTATTTGTCGTCTCATACTTTTACAAAGTTCAATAAATTCAATTAAATGTGATTAAAAATAATTTTCTGTATATGCATGGAAAAGGAGGCTTCTTCCTGCTTGAAATGTATCATAACTTTCCACCAACTGTGCTTTCAATTTTCTTCCTTTTGTATTATGTTTTTCGCAAAAACACCCACTGATTCCATTTGGCCTTGTTATAAATAAAGCTCTTTCTGCTCAAAAGATAATTTATAAATACACACACACACACATATATATATGAACCACTTGTAATGCTTTTAAACTTATTATCCCAACAACTTTAAAAAAGAATCTATAATATTAATATTATGACTCAAAATGCTTAAGTACAAGTTATTAATAGTTAGTAATTTTTGTCTTATATACTAATCAAACTCCTCACACTTAACTGATGTAGATACCGGATATCTAACATTATGCTTCAAAAGGCTTAAACACAAGTTTACGTAATGATGGATGGATGAAACCTAACATGTTTTTTTTTTATGAATAAAGAAAATAAATTTTATTGATGTTCTAATAAGAATATACATGACATACGCAAAAAACTACATCAATAAAGTTATATACATAGGATATCATAGAACCAAATTTCATTCCAACAAGATTGAAACCAAAGATGAGGTACATCACAAGCTAACATAAAGCCAGCAAAAGAAGAAAACTAACTTAGGAAAAATAGCAGAAAAACCAAAGATACGACAAGAGACCACCTTGATACCTAACATTCTTGATAGTAAACTTCGGTTGCTTTCTGAATATATGTGTTTGCTATTTGATTGGTTTAACAACGATGGTGGAGCACTAAATCAAATATCCAACCTACCTGCTCCTTGAGATAAATTATTTTAACTGATATGGTATATTTGATCTCATATGCCTAATCAGCCTGCCTGAAAAATCTAACATTCTTGATAGCAAACTTTGGTTCCTTTTTCCACATATATGTATATATATATAGGTGTGTGTGTGTGTGTTAGCCATTTGATTGGTTTAAAATAGATGGTGGAGTTCAACAAAGGTTTGGTTGAATGTTCATTTGAAAAGGAGTAAAGGAACTTTAATATAATTTGGGAAAAATAAGACAACTTTCCTCCAAAGTTAGGATATGATGTAAACAATCAAGGAAAGAGGTGGTGCAATGTCAATTAATTAATTATTACTAATGGAACTTCTGTGTATATTGAGTGAAGCTGTCAACAAGCTAACAGATCCAGATTGAGGGGTCGATAAGTAAGAGGAGTTATTTCTCCTAGTGTGTGTATATGTGTGTAGTGATGAGACTAGAAAAGGTACATAATGGATTTTTTGAATGAATTTTCTTATTCTTAGATACAAACAAGTGGCCTCACATGCATTTATTAAAATAGATCCTACTACCTCATTTTAAAAATAAGAAAAACTCTATAAAAAAAAATCGTAATGTACAACATTCAACATTCTCATATACACACACACACACACATGGAGCAAGTGGTGCAATA
Organism: Nyssa sinensis; assembly: GCA_008638375.1. Lineage (NCBI taxonomy): Eukaryota > Viridiplantae > Streptophyta > Magnoliopsida > Cornales > Nyssaceae > Nyssa > Nyssa sinensis. The sequence goes on from CM018036.1 coordinate 8,174,990, forward strand.
ATTAAAAAAAAAGTTAAAAAAAGTAATGTGTTTATACAATAATATAAATAATAAATAAATTCTAAATTCAAATAAATTGTGATGAATGCATGGAGAAATAACAAATAAATAAATAAGCCTCTAAATATTATGCATGCATCTCAATGATTTAATATTGCTTATATAATTCATGTTGATTTGTTGAGGAGGGAACATAAATTACTGCTTTCAATTGGGCTTAAAGTGATCCTCCTTTTTTTTTCTTTTTCTTTTTTAAATTTATGTCTTCTTAACAAATTAAGTTGGCAAAATGCCAAATTCAATTGGGCTCCACTTTTAAATAAGTCAAACCATACAATACTTTCTTCATATAAGGTGTTTTCTTCTTCGTTGTGTTGTGGCCTATAATTATATAATGTTTAATTTGTTGCTTACTTTAATTTAATTTGTTCCGCTATGATGAATATATATATGTGTGTGTGAGCGCGCGCTTTTCTCTGTCTGTGTGTGTGTGTATATATCAATTCAATCACTAACCATACAAGGACACACACACACAGAAGAGCACACAAACCAGAAAAAGGAAAGCTAGGCAGCTAGAAGACACCCTTTCTATGGGCACATATAATTGTTACTATAGTTAGTTAGGAATATCTCCAATGACTTCACAAACTTGAAAAATAGTAGGTAATTAAATGTGTTCCATTCAGGTGGTAGATTCCTAACCATTTAAGACGCCATCAAGTCTGTATGCATCCTTTTGATACACAGAAAAAGAAATTGTATACCTAAATTGTATACTACTTACTATGCATGTATATATTGTCGTTTGTTGTGAGACATATAATTGAAAAACAAGAGGCATATTTGGGATTCATCATGTGTTTTTTGAAGTTTCACTGATTATCTTTCATTTATTATTTAAGAAGACGGTATTAGGGTTTCAACCAAATTTTTTATATGACTAAAATATTTTTGTATATTACACTCACTTTCCTTATCTTTTTAGAGATCACAAAAGAAGTTCTTATAATTATCAGATAGTACAGATGAGGTCAATATAATTATTTCTAAAAATAAAATAATATATTTATACTTTTCGTTAACATCCATCCCTAACAATTTTGATAGAAAAATCAATGTAATATCAAAATCCTGGAAAAAAAAAATCAAAATCAATGTAATATCATAATCCCAAAAAAAAAAAAATCCTGTAATTATCGGATATCACTTGATAGGTCAATCTAATTACCCCCTATATATATATATATATATATATATATATATATATTGAATAATAGTGGTGGTTGTTATTTTTTGTAAGACTGTGTTTTGGTCTGCTTCAATCTTCAACTTTCTTAGTGGGAAAAAAGGTCCCCTCATGCAGTTGCATAATTTTAAGATTTATTAAAACAAACAAGTATGGGGATTGAAGTACACCTTCATCAAGCACGGCCATTGCTTTCATACCCAGAAAACAATTATTCATGCCAAATAACCAAAAGAACAATCCTTATAAACAGAGATATATTACAGAAAATTTATTAGTATGAAAGAAACGAGAAAAATAAATTTACCAAGTAAGAATCATTACAGTTGGTTTTATTTTTTTTACTTGGCCCCAAAATCTCGTGTTTTTTAATTATATTTTAGATTAAAATGTTTGGATATTGGCTCCAATAAAAGAAGATGTTAAACTGACATCTTGAAATCCAACTTCATAAAACAAAAACACATTCAAACTAACCTTATGGTTTTGAAACTTTTGCACACGCTACAACTAAAAGATCAATCAATTAATTTTTCAACAGAATAGGATGGGTTCCTGATTAATATTTAAGAATATGTAATGAAAAAATAATATTTACTTGCTGAGCTCATACTTACACTTTTTATAAGAATAAATTATACTGATATTTCCTTTTTGACAATTAAAAAAGTATTTTTAAAATTTTTTAAAATTAGACTGTCTTCCCTTATTTTTACTAACAAACTATACATATATTCCCTCTTCTTTATTTTTTTTTTCAAAAAGACAAACATATCCCTTCTATGTTTTTTTTAACATTTTTCTCATTTTGACTAAATTTTTATAACTTTTTTTATAGAATTTTTTTTGTTTTATATAAAAATAAATTTAAAGTAAATAACTTGTATTTTATTTTTTATCAAGAATATTTTAATCAATATTTATTTGAAAAGTAACAAAAAAATAGTCAAAATTAAAAAAATATAAATAAAATAAAATAGACACTTTTATCATTTTGAAAAGAAAAAAAAATAGAGAAGAGGTATGTATAATTTGTCCATAAAAATAAAGAACAATATAATTTCAAAACTCCTATATATGATAAGTTTTTGTAATTAAATCTAGAAAACGTCAAGTGTAATTTATCTATTATATATATATACATATATATATATATACGTACATACATATGTATTGATATATGAAACTCTGTAAGGTTTCCTAGGTAAGTTGTGAATTATTTCATGTATTGCAACAATTTAATCCGAGTAGCAAGTGTCATATCAGCTAATCACATCTCTGTTTTTATATGAGGGTCAACTTGAGTACATCAGTACATGTAAGTGGAGGAAAGAGACGATATATATAACAGTAAAAGTAGGTTTCATGCATGCGCGGGAATGATTCTCACAATTATTCAGTTACTGATTTACGAAGAAAAAAAAAGTAAAGTTTTTGGAGTGACTGGATTTTTGTATAAAAACTCTGATGATTCAAAACGACTGATGCACTAGGTCTTTGGATTTTTTCGATTTTGCATAAGGTATTACGTCTTCTTGTGACTTGCATGCACCAATAAATATAAAAACATATGTATATAAGGTAAATAATGTTACATCAGCCACAACTTGGAGGAGATTAGTGATAGTTTGGATTGAGCGAATCATCATCTGTCATATGGATCAGTTGTCTGATTTGAAGATGTCGTAAAAGTTTTTATGTTCATTTGATAGACTCTGATTAATTTGATTCTTAAACTTAGCCTGTGTACCCGATACACCCAAGAATTACTCCATTGTGTAGTGTCATGAATGGCTATGAAAGTGAAAGGATATGAGACCTTCAATGGAAAACCTATGAGATAACCTGACAACTTGAAGAAAGAAAGAAAAAAAACATTTGTGGGCACCCAAACACATCTTTTTCTTCTTCTTTTTCAAGTGCAAGCCACAAGCCTTTTTCATTCATTTGTTGTCATTATCAATCATAGAGTCATCACACTCTCTTGGTAACTATATTCCAGCCTTCCATATAAAAGGAATTGTAAGGCATGTTTTTCTAAATTGAACATTTGAACTAATTAATGATGTTTATATGTACTTTTTAAATGCTTTTTTTAAAATAAATAAAAAATTGTTCTCGTAATCCCTTGTTTGTTTACCAAAGAAAATCATACCTTAAAAAGGCATTAGTTACAGCTCTATATATATATATATATATATATATATATATATATAATCACTAAAACAATTAAGGGATTCTTGGATGAACATTTTTATAATTATTTAACACTACCAGTATGCTATATGCTAAGGGATTTTTCTTTGAACTCTTGAATTAGTTGATTGAACAATTTATGTATGACAAAGCAAAAGTTAATTTGTTTGATAACTATAACCCTTATTGACATAATTATCATTTTTTTTATAACTCAGTATCCGACTCTTCGAATTGACTAATCCGAAGACCTGTCTCTAACAATAAGCAAATTCTACAACAAAAGTGTTCTTTACCAACAAAATTTTTTGTTGCTAAAATCATGATTTTGTTACAAAAAATAATTAGTTACGAAAATCATTCTTTGGCAAGTCGTCGTTAAAAGCATGTTGTTTAAGGGCTTATTGAAATTAGAAGGTGTACTATAGGCAACAAAAAATTTTGTGACTACAACTTTAAATTTTTCGCTCTTCCGAGCTTTGAGAGCTCCAGAAAGCAGCTTGGGAAACAAATGTACTCGAACCCAAACTTGTACGTCGTCGGAGGCAGCATCAAAAGAAAAGCTCTTCTCATCTCCGGCCATGGCGTGAACTAGCGTTCCGAGCAAGGAGTAAGATGTACTCGAAAATATATATATATATATATATATATTTATCATCTTCTTGTGTATTCAGCAATTGTTTATTACCTTTTTTGTTTTTGGAGCCTTCACACTGAGGGCACTCATTGGCGGGAGGTCATTTTTTCGGCGACTCAATGGTCTGAATACTTTACAAGGAAAGATGTGGATTTATTTTTTTGCTTAGTAGCTAAGAATCAAGATATTTGGGCCCAACGAAATGGAGAAATCCATGCATTAGTAGTATGGATTTCCTAATTTTCTTGTCTTTTTTTTTTATTTGTCTTTCGAAAGTGAGTGGATACTGTTTTCTATGCTTTATTTTGATTATTAATTATTTAAAGATAAATGTTAAATTCAAGTTTTTTTTGTTAATGTTTATTTTTCGACAATTTTAACTAGAGTGGTGAATGTAATATTAGAAATTATCGAAATTTTTTTGTAATTGTCAAATATCATAAGAGATGTAAGTGTAATGTTTTTTTTTTTCAATGCAATGTTATTTTATTTTCTATATTATTTTAAGATGTAATGCATTGAATTAAAAAAAGACAAACAACTTTAAAAAAATACATATCATTAAAAAAAAGTTACATTGAATCAAAAAAACACACACAAAAAATTAAGAGTGATGTAGAAAATATTTGGGCAAAATTAATTGGAGGAAAATTTGAAGAAAATGGCGGGAAATTAAAATAATAGAAAAAAAATTGGTGGAAAAATTTGGGAGGGAATGAAAATTAAGAGTGAAAGAGGTTTGGAAGGAAAAAGAAGAGGTAAAATAATTTTTGAAGGAAAATGACATAAAATAGCTTTTGGGATAAAGTGAGAATTTTCAAAAAGGATTTGAAGTAAAAACTTATGTGACCATTGGAGAACATCAAACTCATATTTACCTTTTACTCAAATTTTAAGTGAAATTTGAATTTGAGTTTGAAGTCACCATTGGAGATGGCCTAAGGTCAACTATATTATATAGGGAATGATGTGAACACTATATTCTACTGCTTACTATAAGTTGGTTTGATGATTGATGTGATTGTGTCGTTTGCAATAATAGAAAAGCAACACCATTCAAGAATCAACAAAGAGCTCACAAAAGAACACTGAACCTGTCCATCTTTGAGTCTTCTTTCATGGCAATTAAGCCGACATGAATAAAGGAGAACCTACTCTTCATGCCCGTGTTGGCTCCTGTCAGATTCAATCATGCATGGATTTGGACTTGGTGATGGTTATTAGAATGATGATCCATTATTGGTTGTGGTATTAAAGGTTTAATTCCTTGTGTCAGCTCTAAATTCTCTTAATGAAAACTGATTAAGAAGATTCACAAAAGTTAAAAAATTGCAATGTGATTTATACGTACACTGCAATCAGATTGTGAAGCGATTGATGATAATATTTTCCAACTAATTAAACTCTCGTTAGGCCAAATTTTAATTAGGTTTTGTTTATCAAATTTTTTAATTAATTTTGTCGACAAATGATTAAAAAATTAATTCTCTAACACTCTCTAAATTAAATTAAATTAACATGTTCATGTGATAGAAAATAATTAAAGAATCTTATGAAAAAGATGTAAGCAATATAGAAATTATACGTATATGATAAAAATAGAAGCACAGAATATTTACCTTCAATCATACAATCTAATCAATTAGCATGATCCACTATTCATATCATCTAATATTGAATTAATCATGAACATTCCTGCAAAACCCTCGTACTAATCTGTATGGTGAGGGAAGGATTGGGATATATAACCTATTATATATGTTATCAAAAGCTTGCAACACGATAAAGTTATAGGCTTTATTATAGATAAGCAGTAACCCTTATTCGAAGAGATGTGATTTTTTATCAACTTCCTCAGACTAAAAAAATTGATTAATAATTAAGAACAATGCTAGGGATACCATCTTCATGTATCACCTTTTGACACCACGTCACCATGGGATTATAAGTACGACTCATTTCATGTGAGAGGGTAGGTGCCGAAAAATAATACACACGTAGTGTCTCTAACATTATTGAATAATTTAACTTTATATGATAACCATTTAGGTATCATAATTATCCAAAATTTTGAAATAGAAAACATATGTATAGTAATATATATATATATATATATATATATAATTAATATAGGTTAAAAAGTAATGTAGAATGTGAGTCACTTTAAATCTTCTAATGAGGACATGCTTACAATAAAAAATAAAAAATTAAAAGCTCAAAAACATGTACAGAAATTGAATCTTACATTTTAGAACTCACGTTCTTGTTGGTCGTCGCTTCTTTATTTAATGATAATTCTTGATGTCTTTCACTATTTTTCTTGTATCAGCAATATTAATATTTCTATTTTATTGAACGTGGAGTCAAGCCCAAGCTGAGCTCATATTGGGCCAATAATGGGCCCGTTTTTCTAAAGAGTCTTAAGATATACTCAGTGCCACTATCCAGTAAAACTAAAGGGCGGTTTGGATCCGCGGTTAGCCATTACTTGATGAGTTTTGAGAAATTTAACTGCACTTAATTAGTTTTAAGACGGTTTGGATGAAATTTAAATTACGCTTATTGAACACAGCTTTTTTATTAAGCTGCGATTTTTGTTAAATTGGTCAAATTCATTATGAAATTTAATAAATGCCTCTATTCAATAGTTGTTAAACACATTTTAATCATTCATCCAAACATTTTACTGCTTAACTTAAACAACAGTTTTACACCGTTTAGCCAAACGGATACCAATTTTGAAATGGTCTCAAAAAATGCTTAGAGGCCTGGACCAAGCCCAAAAAGGGAACAACCAAAGGACTGCCCCACCCAAATTTGCAACCCGTGAATTTAGAATAAAAGGTCACAGGGCTGCTAGATTAAAGAGGGAATTCGGGAAAATATAATGATGTGATTCTGTGGATGTTGGACATCTACTTGCCGGATCAGTTGGCCAAGTGATATCTTCTAACAGCGGAGGAGTCAGTTCGACTTCCCGCAACATCTTTCGACTTCCATCTTCGTATAGATGTCGGGGATAGAACTTGAGAGAGGACTAATTTGAATAAAGATTGAGACACCCCTCAATGACCCATAAAAAAAAAAATTTGTTGAAGTTGGGCTATTCTTTGTGGTGATTGTTGTGTGAGACAGCAAAGGTATTGATGACTTGGAATGGATTAGGGCGGAGGCATGGGCCAAGCCTAAATGTGAAAAAACCTCTATAGTAGGGATGCGAAAATGCCAAGTGTCATCCCATCTCCAATGAAATAGGTTTGGAGAGAAAATTAAATTAAATAATATACTGAAACCCGACACAAATTCAGTGGCGGAGATGGGTTTGGAAACCCTGTTCCACCCCCTCCCTAATTATATATTAAATTACATAAATATCTTTTAATATTTTTATATTTTATTAAATATTCTCATATACATAAATCTAAATAAGTGTGTATATATAATATGTGCATATGTATTAATTTATATTTGTAATAATACTAGTTGGTTAATTTTATTTTTTTTAATGAGAATCAAAGAAATTAATTTTAAAGGAGACAAAAAGGAAAGGAAAAAGAAATTCAATGAAAAGGCATCGTAATAACATGGTAAACTTTCACTCAAATTTAAATATTCATCGAAAAATCTCAATACCAGATTTTTTTTATATAATATGATTATACATATACTCTTGTAGGACATGAGAAAATAATTCCTCCCTCCCAGGTGGGATATGCTGACCTAGCTCTTCCCATATTCCGGAAAAGATTGAGACACTTGTCAACTTGCCACTTATCAGAATTGAAACCTAGGGAATAATTAATCTCTGTAATCGTGGAATTTCTTGAAAAAGAAATTTAGTTGGACCATTTTGTCTGGAAATAGACGGAGTTGTGTGGTTGTGAAACAGCCTGCCTGAGTTGATTCAATTTCATTTTTATCTTCTTTAAGTGATGAATCTTGATTGAAATGCTGAATTTAATTAAGGAAATGATTGAATTTTGTGGTTGTTAAAAGTTTTCTGAATATGATCGATGTGTTCTTTGGGAATGTGTTTTGAAATTATTTGATTAGGAGTTAAGTTGTAATCATATGGGACACATTGCTGCAATGAAAGAGGAATTAGGAAAGTTGAAAGAATTACCTATTAAATTGTTCACTATTCTTGCTGTCCTGATCACCTTGTATGCCTATTAGATAGATTTACTCAACTGGGAGATTTGATAACCCAAATCTCTCTATTTTAATCAATTTAGAGAGTTCTTCCTATTATTCAGAATATATAAATCAAGTTTTTCCTAAATTAGTTTTGATAATAAAATAAAAACTATTTTATGAAATAAGAGTATGTTCTTTGAAAAACCAGAAAAAAAATAATTCAAAAAACATTTTTTTTTTAAAACAAAATTGTATAAGAAAAACTTTTACAAACCAGAAACTAAAACTGAAAAAATAGAAAACTATTTTACAGTATAAGAATACATTAATAGAAGCATAAACAACAACACTTACAGAATTACAGAAACTGAAACAGTGATCAAGGTTTGTGTTTTACACAATGTCTTTAAGATGAATTACGGCCCTCGTAGTGGTGCTTACGAGCTCTTGGCCGTACGTCTCCCAGGATACAATGATTGAGTACATACAAATGTTAAGCACTTCAACTGCGTGCCTGGCGAACCAAAATAGTAACTTGAACTCTCTCAAACTCAATGAATTACTGACGTATAAAATGTATGAAAAATTCGATGAATAAATGCTAAGTGCAGTGATGTTTATATAAACTCCTTCATATACAAATATGAAGCTTCGGTTATGTTTGTTCATGGCGAACAAACACAGTTGCGTCCAATGAAGAAGACGCATATTCAGTTAAAATTCAAACTACAGGTAATCGCAAAACGAAGTCGTTTTAGATTTAAACCAAAACCAAACGCAATCGTTAAACGACAATGTTGGATTTAATTATCCTAGTAATTAAACGACAGCGTTTTGAACTGTTTCTAATAGTGACAGAAACGACAGCGTTTTAAAAAAATATTTAAATAAAATTTTTCCAAAAAAATATATACACAACGAGCTAAGGCCCGAACCCAAACCTGGCCCTGTGCAAGGTGGGGCAACGGTATGCGTGCATGTAGTGAACCAAATATGTGCTAAATCCTTTCATTTCCACAAAATTTGTAGTAAAACAATTTAAAACAACTGTCATTTTAGATTTAAACCAAAACTAAAACTAAAACCAAATACAATCATTAAACGACAGTGGACATGGATGGAGGCGAAGACATCCTGTGGTTGATATGCTTCAACTGGATGCTTCGTCGGCGATGGTGTTTGAAGGATGAACTAAAAACATTGCAGGTTTGTGTGGCGGTGTTGCTTTGATATATGCATGTAATTTAGATTTTTTTTTTTTTTTTTATGGCTAACAGGAGAAATCTCTTGGTTGCCGATTGTTATGCAAAAAATTTAGTTGTGTATTGTCTCCTGTTTTTACTTTGTTTCCATTTTTGATCTTGGATACGATCTTGTGTACAATTTGTGCTTACTTTTTTTAATACAATTATACTTCACAAATTATTATTTAAACTAGACAGAGAGAAACTTTTCTGTTCTATGAGACTAATTGCACTGTTCACAATTTGAATTTTTTTTCTTTAAGAATTTCATATGAATTATGGATATTGTTTGATAAATCTTAATCTTTAGAGTTTAAATATATAATTTTTTTTTTTAAAACAAATTTATATTTTACAAGTTATTTAATATTAAATTTGAAAAAAACAAGACACGTGTCAAGATTTTCGTAAATGTTGGAGAGGGTGTTACTTATATGAGAAATTTATCGTGTTTTTTAATGGACGCGTATTTATGTCAAAAAATAATAATAAATGACTTGTTGAGTTACAATGTTCTTTATTAGATCTTATATTAATTAAGTACTTTGTAAAAGATTATTACCGAATATTCCAGAAAAATGACATACATGCTAAGCACAATATATAGAATTTTGTTATTGTCATGATGAAAATGTGTTTTATGAAATTTGAAATTTGATCGGTAAGTGTAACAATAATTATTATTTTTCTCTTTAAATGCAAGGATCTTTTTAAATAAACAAAAGAATTTCAACTTAAACAAACTTTTTTATGTTTCAACATAATTTGTTGAATCTATTTGGTTGAACTTATTGACTAGTAGTTTTTTTTTTCTTTTTTTTTTTTAAATATATATTATATAATTTATTATTATTTTATAAATTTATAGAAGAGTTACGAGTGACCAGTCCCAATTAACTATAACCTATTAAGTAAATAAAATAAAATAAAGAGTTTCCTTAAGTAAGTTTGGGTTTAAATTTATAGCTTATCTTTTCATGAATTTGGTCAAATCTAAGAGTCCTACATTCAAACTAATATAAAAAATTACACAGTTGAAAAAAAAAGTTTATTTAATTAATTAATAGTGATAAGAATTGAATCTTAACTCAATACTTAAAAAAAAAAAAAAATTGAAACGTCATCATAATATAAACATTAATTTTATTAGCAAAACTTTGAGAATAAAGAATTAGATATTCAAGATGTTCATATTTTAAATCACGTGAGAGATTATGTTTCTTGAGAAATGTTAACACGGAAATTTAATATTTGTGATTTAATTAATACATATAATATATGTATGTACAGTATTTTATATTGAAAATAAGTATGTGTAATACAAATATCAATTAGATTGCAGATTCACAATTTGATTGGAAATTTTTGACTCGGCTTTGGGTATTTTCAAGATTTATTTATCCGATCCAAGTATATTTTAACTTATTTTTTGGACTCATATATTTTTTAAAAAGTATATAAGTCTTAAACGCCTTTAGATTTTTTTTTAATCAAAAATATTTGATATTAACTAAAAGCGTATAAAGTTTTATACGTCTTTGAAAGACGTCTAACTCTTATTCACCTTTAAAATATGTTAAATCAAAAATCAATGGAGTCAACGGCTTTATGCTTTGCGCCGCCGACGGGCCTGCCAATCAATTTCAAACACTCCATAAACCCTATAGATACAGAGAGTTATGGCGTGGCAAAATGGCCCCTGAAGTTCAACAACTCAGAGGTAATTCCTTTCTTGCTGAAATTAGCTTCTGTATGAGATAGATTTCCAGCTGCTTAATGGGGTTTTTTTTTTTTGTTTCTAATCTTCTTTCTCCAAATGCATACTGCTGCATTTTGTCTGCCACCTTTCATGAAGAGGGTGAGAAATTCCAAAATATGAATGAAGGATTTGAGCGAGTGCCACAAAGTTGGATTCAGGCATTCATTCATTTTATGTGCCTATGTACTTTGAATTTTTTCTTTTGTTATTGAACATGATCTGCCGAAGGAACAGAAGTGTGGGCTTTTGATGAATTTAAGAGCTCTGTTTTGTTCTGATAATTCTTGCTTCTGAGAATGCAAATTCAGCTTCCACTCTCATAATTAGTAGGTTTATTACTCTGAATTTCTCAGCTTCCACGCCATTGAAAAAGTCATGAGCAGGATCAAGGTGGTGACTTTGCATCTCTCAATCCCTGTGGGGACCTAACCTTCCCCTATATCAGCTGGTGCCACCCTACTTCGTCTAAAGGAATCGCCACCACTCCCAGTACCTTCGTCAACATCTTTTCCTCCAAATCTCCACCATGACGAAACACTCCCCCCCTGCCGTGACCGGTCCCTCAGTGATCTAAACTCCTTCGGAAACTCTCTTCTTGGCCCAAAATGTCTCTCTGACCGACTAAACCTTTCTCCAACATATTCACCCCGTGGCGAAGATCTTAGAATCCCCCTGCCAGTGCCATCCCTGTACCGATCGTAGCTCTTTCTCCTATCATAACCGTCTGCATCATAATCTGATTGTTTCTGAACTGATCTCGAACTTTCATGATTATCATCTAATCAATTATATCGAGATGATAAGGAAGATAAACCCTTTCTTCCATTTTCAGGCTCGTAGTAAAAGCTCCGACGAGACGAAGAACAACTCAAATGTGCATAAGAGTTAGACGCTAAAGGCATATAAGACTTATATATTTTTAATTAATATCAAATTTATAAGTAAATTAAAAACGTATAAGATTAAAATATTTTTTAAATATATTTAAAATTAACATGTCTTCGATTAAAAAAATTTAAAAGAGTCTAAAATTTATATATTTTTAAAAAATACATGAACGTAAAAAAATAAATTAAAATATGCTTGAATTGGAAGAATAAATTTTGAAAACACTCGAGATGGGTCAAAAATTTATTTGATTGGTATATATGATATATATGTATACAGGATATTTTATACTTAAAATAGGCATTTGTAATGCAAATGTCAATCAAAATGCGACCACCTCGCAACCACCTACACAACATTCCTCTAACTCTAACATCAACATCAGCAGCAGCAGGGCTAAAAATCACAACTTTCACGTTGTTCTTCCTCAAATTCCTCGTATTCGTCAATTTTCATCATCAATCAAACCAAAGCAACTCGTTTCGTTCACGTTTTGAAGTTGCTGCCCAACGAACTTATCTTTTTCTTCTTGATTTAAACATGTGGATCTTTTTTTCACCATTTATTACTCTTTGCTTTTGGGGAAATTTTGATGAGCTGAAGCCGCTTTCTTTATTGGGTTTCAGTAATTTAGTCGAAAACAGTTCATTGGGTTGTTGAATGTCTTCTTCTCACCGAACTTCAATAAATTTCAGTTAAAAACAGTGTTTTTTTAAAATCTCTAATTTGGGTCTCATTTCCGGCTTAATGGATTTTCCAGCTCAATATCCATATATATGTTTGTATCTATATATTCATATATCTATCTATCTTTTCTGTTACTTCTTCATTATCTTTTTCTGTTTATTTTATTATAAATTATTTTTGGGTTTGTCTGAATGTATGACGAATGCCAAATTGGACTTTGACCAAAAACAAATAATTTGGGGTTTGGGGAAAGGCAACAAGTAGAGAGAATTTTGGGAGCTATGGTTGGTCTAACTGCGGACTGACGATATAAACTAAGCAGAAGGTGAGCAAGGAAACTGTGACAGAGGAGAGAGAGATGGCGTCGGCCACCGGAAATTCAATTCACCGGTCGAGTTCTCGGCCACAGCTTGACCTCAGCGGGGCCGCCATTCAAGGGAATTTTGAGGAGAGGGACCCCACAATTCTTTTGCCTAATCAGTCTGATGATATATCTCATTTGGCTTTGGACATTGGAGGTGAGTTTGGGTTCACTACCTCTGTTTTTCTTTTTTTCTTTTTTGGTAATTCTCTTGTTTTATTGGTTTTCTTCTCATGATTTTGTGGCTTAATTGTGATTATTGTTGCATGGATTCTGTTTTCTATGTTTGTTTATTGATTGTGCTTAGGATTTACTCACCTATTTATTCTCAATTGTTTATTCACCTTTGTTTTGAATAAATTTTTTTTTATTAAAAAAAATCATGCTTTGTTTGACAATTGTCATTATCTTTTTTTTCAGTTTGATTTTGTTTGTTTGTTAATTTGTTTCCTCTGTAATGATTCTTTTAGCCATCTTTTCATGTCTTTGAGGCAGGGAAAATTTAAAAAAACTTGATTTGTTCTGCTACAAATTCTTGTTATGCATGTTCTGTGTGTGTGTGTGTGTGTGTGTGTGTGAATGGGTTCTTGGACACTGCATATTTCGAATTGGGTTTCTCTTCTAGACCTCTAAATTCTAATAATTCTTCAAATATGGACCTGAAACAATAAACTTGAAACCGATCGACATTACAAATATATGCCTATTATCTTTTTCCTTTTGATTTGCAACCAATTATTATTCTTTTTATTGTATCTGCACAACTTGTGATAAAATCCTTGCAAGCTTATGTTTGTCTTTTTGTCTCAAAGTTTTTTTTTTTCTTGACAAATTTCATTAATTACTCTCCATTTCTGAAAATTTATTTCCTAAGAACTTTTTATATTTTCTTAACTTGTACGAGGTCATTTGGATGAGCATATTACTTTCTTTTTACTGCTGTTTCTCCTCTCTTATTGGCTTTAATAATTGCCCGTTTAATTCTAGACCCACATGGCTCTAACAATGACATTCACAATGGCATGCCAATCTTCAAGTTACATGAAAGTGCCATTGACATTTTCCCTGTATTGGTAGAGACGGCTTTCCTTGTTGCTTAAAGGTTCTCCATCACAGCAGCTGTTCTCCTTTATTAGAGAATGTTAATAATGCTTTGTGGTTATATCGTTATCCTTCGTCTTCTTCTTAGTCTTCTTCTCATTTTATTGCTGCTGCTGTTGTTGTTGTTTCTTTTTGCCATTTTAAAACTTTCAGATTGCTCAGTTATAGTGTGTTACATTTTGGCAGCCTCTTAAAGTGTCATTTAACTAAATCGTGTGATTCAATGGTTTATGCTAGGATCTCTCATCAAGTTGGTTTACTTTTCGAGACATGAGGGCCAAGCAGCCAATGATAGGAGGAAGAAGTCTGTCGAGGCAAGATTGGGTGTTTCCAATGGTACTAGGAGGAGCTACCCCATTCTAGGAGGGAGGCTTCATTTTGTGAAGTTTGAGACGACCAAGATTAATGAGTGCTTAGATTTCATTTATTCCAAGCAGCTTCACCGTGGTGGTATACAATTTTTTTTCCAGCTGACCCTTTTTCTTTGGTTCAGATCCTTACTTTTGACAGAGTGGATCGGACTGTAGTGTTAGAACATATTTGTGGCTTTTCTTTTTGGTCCAGTGGGCTGGGCTACCCAATGGGGGTAGCCCTCCTCCTATGCATGGACCTCCCAACCTGGATGAAGGCAGAATTTAATCCCACGTCTCTGCTACAATTACCTAGAAACTTTACCAGCTAGCCAGCTGGCACCTTAATATTTGAGCCTTTTCATGAAAGTTATGGTTAGAACATGACTTTGTTGAGTTGAGCATTTTCCATGTTGCCAGGTAAATATAAACTTTCCTGTTAAATGTTGCTTCTAATCTTCTTGTTGTCTCATGGATAGGGATGGATTCACGTCACTGGCATGCCGAGGCCCCAAACAATGAGAATGCAGTGATTAAGGTTAATTTAGAATTTCATTGTTTATGCAGGAGATAAATATTTTGGGATGAATTTCATTTTAATAGATTTGTGTGAAATAATTAGATACTGTTCTGAAACAGTGATAAATCATTTTGTCTTCTATGTGAATGTTATGTATTAAAAACAGAGAAATATGTAATGGTGTTGTGATCCAGTTCCTACTTTGGGTGACTGGATTTTGATTTACTTTTGATTTATGTATGTCTACTAACTAGTTAAAGTTGTGAGAAGGCCACAGGTGGTGGGGCACACAAATTTGCAGATCTCTTTAAAGATAGGCTCGGGGTTAGCATAGAAAAAGAAGATGAAATGGATTGTCTTGTGGCTGGCGCTAATTTTTTACTCAAGGTGCAATCCTAATCCAAACATCTTCTTCTTTCCATTTTTTTCCCAGATGTTTTCAGGCATTAGTTAGTGTTTCCCCCCCCAAAATCTCTTCTCTCTCTTTTTGGCTTTCTTGTTTAATGTTTCTATCCAATCTGAACCTCACTGTTCTGATACTGTAATGGTATCGCTTCTTTGATCACATTACACAAGGTTTCTCATTTGAGAAATATGAAGAGCTGATGCATATACATTTACTTTCTTGTTCTTTTCATGGTAACTGTGACTAATAATTATTGTTGAGGATGTGGGGTTTCATGACAGAGACTGACTTAATTAATATAAAGGGTATTATGGAATTTTAAATGGCTTTAAAGCAAAAATGACATATGAATAATGTATAGGGATTCCCATCATGCCCCCCCCCCCCCCCCCCCCTTCTCAAAGATTTTGTTTTATAAAAAAAAGGTAAGGAAAGGAAGTATATTGACCAAGAAGCATACAGAATGAGTAGATATCCATATAATGTATTCTTGCTATTACACCCCCTATCTCACATCAGTTGGGTGTGAGGAGTTTGATTAGCTTATAAGACACCACAAGCCTTGCTGCTAACAACTTGGGCTTAAACTTTTGAGCCATGTTGTTGGGCTCTTTCTTCGGGTTGTTGGGTTAGCAGGCTTGAGGCGTTACACTTGCACTGCTGGAAATTGGCATGGATCTCTATAAGTTTATTTAATGTACAAAATAATTGATACAGAAAGTGTTTGAAATAATGAGTTTTGAGAATAATTTTTTGGTTATCTTTGAGCTAAAATTATAGTGGGTCCCACACATTAATTTTGGTGGGTCTATATGAAAATGTGTTCTCCTTCATGAGGAGATTAAGATCATATATTGGGTTGTTCAAAACCATTAAGGAGTTAATGAGAAATTGCCTCCAAACATCACCACTTAGAAATGGTAACAAAAGCTTGAAACTTGTGCAAAAAGTTTGTGTTCCACATAGGATGGGTACAAGACTTTTAAAGAGTATATATACACTTACCTTGGAGGAGGGATTGGGCCCCAAAGGGTACCCAAGTTTTGTGGAAGGGGGAGGACCTAGCACATGCTTGGTTCACCACACACGTGAGCCTGCCGTCCGCACCAAACCAAGTTCGGGCTTGGGCTTGGCCCGTCGTATATATATATATATTTTTTAGAGAAAATTAATTTAAATAATTTTTCATTAAACGCTGTCGTTTTGTTACTTTTAAAAAACAAATCAAAATGTTGTCGTTTAGTTACCAAATTATTTAAAACCAAAAACGTCACCATTCTGCAGTTACGTTTTTTTGTTTTGGTTTGAATCGAAAACGACGTCGTTTTGCGATTGCATTGGTTTGAATTTTGACTGAACAGTCGTCTTCTTCATTGAGTGCGACTATGTCTGTTCACCATGAACAGACACAACTGAACCTTCGTGCCTGCACCAAATAGGCATGAAGAGGTCGATAAATATACACACATTCATTGCATATAGAATTCATTCAAAAATATACATTATGTGCGTCAGTTTAGAAAGAGTTTTAAGCCACTGTTTTCTGGTTCATTGTGTACTGAAGTTTGGGTACTTCACCTTCAAGTGCGTTGATCATTGTATCCTGGGAGACGGACGACCAAGAGCTCGTAAGCACCACTACGAGGGCTGTAATTCGTCTTAAGGACATTGTGTTAAACACAAGCCTTGATCCTTTGGTTTTTCAGTTTCTGTAAGTGTTTCTGTATTGTTTCCGTTACCGTATTGTTATACTGTAAAATTGTTTTTGTTTCTAATTTTCGATTCTGGTTTGGAAATCATCCTTTTACTTTACTGCTTTGGAAAAATACTTTCTGTATTTTTCCTGTTTTCAAAAACCAGTTTCTATTTTCTGAAAGTTTCTGTTTTTCTGTCAATTTTCAAATAATAGATTCTGTTTTCTTAAAACAGTTTCTGATACCTGTCAAGTTCAGTCTATGAATCCCCCTGTTAAGTAGTCATGGGGACGT
The DNA here is from genome assembly GCA_008638375.1 of Nyssa sinensis. Taxonomy (NCBI): domain Eukaryota; kingdom Viridiplantae; phylum Streptophyta; class Magnoliopsida; order Cornales; family Nyssaceae; genus Nyssa; species Nyssa sinensis. The sequence goes on from CM018036.1 coordinate 8,192,513, forward strand.
TCTCAATCCAAAGTGGACTTTTGGGTCAAAGCCTAGACCAAAGGTGCCTAATAGCGTAGGGAGACTAATCGGGTAGCGAATCCCATCCTCAGCTAAACCAAGCCCTTTCATTTGGCAAAACTGTTTTGATAAATTTAGATTAATAGTGACTCTTCCTCTTTTCTAGGTTTTTTTTTCCCATAACCAATAATCATTCAAGTTGAATTTGTCAATTCCTGAATTTGGGGATAAAGGATGTTAAAAAGTAATTGTGCTAAAAGTTTGAACTATTAGGAACGATGCAATATAAGTATTATTATCAGCAATGTGCCACCTTACGTGTGGCCAAACTCTTCCCCATAAATGGGCCAAACCCATGTATGCATTGTATAATCAAGAAGGTGGTGAGATTTAGGCCCAAGACCTTCTTGCTCTGATACTATGTTAAGCGGTTGAGAGGACATAACTTCAGTGTTAGTATCATCAACAAAGGGTAAGAGAATTTGACATTGTTCAAAAAACTCATATTCTGGCTTCTTCCCTGAATTTTTTCTGCTATTGACATGTCAAGAGCATCTAATGATTTGGCAAAAATCTTGCACAGCAGTGACTAGACACATTACTTACATTTATTCTCCGCCCTCCTTCCTCTTAATGATGCTCTAATTTTAGTGACTGAAAATAGTACGATTTTGTTTCTCTGATTTCATCTGGTATGGTGCAAGGAAGAAAAACAGTTCAGATGCTATGCATCAATTTGATTGATATTGTGATTCGGTTTGCCTGAGAAAGTTGTAACTTAGCGTTTGATTCCCTTGTAGGAAATTTGTAAATTAAAGATAATGATGATGCACTGTTCATATAGTGTCGTATAAAAATAATAGTAAGTGCTTGTCACTGTTATCAAGCTGTTCTTCTTATTGAATCATTAACTTTCTGTTCAAGGGTTTGATATTATCAATTACTTTTACATTTTTAATCCTCAATGCACTAATTTTCACCAACCCCTTGAGTTTATTACTGTCGTTTGCTGAAAATCTCATTTTCTAGCTGGTGCTTTGTGTAGGCAATTCGTCATGAAGCTTTCACGCACATAGAGGGTCAGAAAGAGTTCGTGCAGATTGACCCTAATGATTTATTTCCTTATCTTCTTGTTAATATTGGATCTGGTGTTAGTATGATTAAGGTACTACCTCTTTTAATTAGAAATTTTAATTGTTGAGCACTTCAGCTTTGGCCTTATATGAACTTTTTAGGTTATGACTAAACCTTTTAACTTTCCACTCATATAGGTTGATGATGATGGGAAGTGTCAGCGGGTTAGTGGGACAAATGTTGGCGGCGGTACATATTGGGGCTTGGGAAGGCTGTTAACAAAGTGCAAGAGGTCATTTTAATTTTCTGGTCAATTTTGTATTATTCTTCAATTTCCTCTTCTGCATCTAGAATTTTAATCAATTAAATTCACCTCCATTTCAGTTTTGATGAATTGCTAGAGCTGAGTCAACAGGGAGATAATAGAACCATAGACATGCTCGTTGGAGACATTTATGGTGGTATGAATTATTCAAAGGTAAATGCTATTGCAACATGTCAAAATCTTGGTTTGTATTCCATCTATTACATTGTTTTGTATCTAAATATCTAGGACTCTTAATGATACAGCTAAAGTGATTGTGTTCTGTTTGTGTTTCTGCATGTGTATTAAGGATGATGTTTTTCTATAGTTTCCATCTCTGATCCCATTAGAGTGACTAAGTTCCCATTATCTTACAAAATTCACAGATTGGTCTTTCTGCATCAACAATTGCTTCTAGTTTTGGCAAGGCAATTTCTGAAGACAAGGAGCTTGAAGACTGCAGACCTGAAGACATTTCTCTGTCCCTCTTGCGAATGATTTCATATAATATTGGTCAGGTGTGTGACATAAATATGAAATTCCAATCATGCAACAACCCACATACATAGTACCAAGTTTTTTCCCTCACTCTCTATCGAGTCATTTGGCACGACAAGTATCTTCAAATTAGGCAGTCAAATAGGAGTATGTTGGGACAATTTCACATGTTTGTGAGTGGGAAAAAGTAATTGTAATCAGAATAAATCATGAATAATTTTCAGAATTTGAGAACAAAATTTGTAAATGTTTGAACTATACATGGTGAAGTGTGATTACAGACAATGAATTTCTTATAGTTTATATTTTTATTATAGTTTGAATTATAATGTTCTAATAAGTTTCTCATTAACAATAATTCTTATGCATCAACATTATCAGCATGTGTTATCTGAACTATTTATGATCAGGGTACAATGATATTTTGCTTTTACGTTAAAACCCTTGTTTTCTGTTGTTGATGATTTGTGATTGTGATGATTAAGAAAATATATATAATATCTAAGTGAGTTTCTATTTGGTTTTGATGAATTTGGTTTATCTTCAAGGTAATTGTGTGCTATTACTTTCTTTGTATGAACTGAAATAATGTTGTTGGTAAAATCAATATTAGGAAAACAACAAAAGAACACTATGCAGAAGAAATAAAAGTGACACAAAAGTAAACACTTCTGAGAAATGAGAAGTTTCAAGTACACAGGACAATCTAAATGATCTGCGCCATGAAATTTTCCTGCTTTCAAAAAGTGTGGTGGGACTTTAGTATTGAAACATTGGATGTCACTCAGATAGTAGACTAGAAGTATAGAAGTTAAATATTCTTCGACACTTAACGAAACTGCATGCTTTTCATCATTTTATTTCATGCTTATGGTTCTTCTATAAGCTTTATGAAAGATCCCAATACTGATTGTGATAAAACGCTTCCCCACTAGTTGAAAATGACTGATAATTGTTACTTATAGGGCTTCCTTTGAGACACTAATTGTGATTCTACCTTATAATCAGTTGTTTGCTGTTGTAAAGTTGTTCTTAGTACTTACTTTTCCTAATATATCTGAGCATCCCATCTCAGATAGCCTAATAAAAATGATGGCTTTTATTTGATGTCTAAGCTTCTGATTTTGCTTCTCTCTTTTCCAGATATCTTACTTAAATGCACTTCGATTTGGGCTTAAGCGAATATTTTTTGGAGGATTCTTCATAAGGGGTCATGCCTATACTATGGACACAATTTCATTTGCTGTTCATTTCTGGTAATCTTAACAATTGTTATTACTCTATGAAGCTTAGGCTAGGAGTTCTACATTTTTTAAAATGATCAATTTTATAGTGAAATTGAAACCGAGCTAAATAATTTGTTCATCAAATGCTTCCATAATATATTTTTCTCCTTGTTGTGTGGTTGACTTTTGTTTCTTTTAATTTTATATTATTTGGCATCTTTCTGTTTTTCCGTATTTTTCACTTTCTTTGTTTAGGTCAAAAGGAGAGACGCAGGCAATGTTTTTGCGACATGAAGGATTTTTGGGAGCTTTAGGTGCATTTATGAGCTATGACAAGCATGGTCTGGATGACTTGATGGTCCATCAGCTGGTGGAAAGGTTCCCAATGGGAGCATCGTACATTGGAGGAAAGATTCATGGCCCACCACTGGGGAATTTGAATGAGAAGGCAAGCATATTACCACAGTTGACAATTTTTGACCTGGACCAGCCAATTTGCTCAAAATTAATGAGTAGTGGCTAGGTGTATTATTAATTGGGTTGGGTTTGGGTAACTCTTAATCTGACTTGTTTACAAATGGGCTGCATTTGTGTTTGAATAGTAACATAACTAACCTCAATACAGTCTGATTAGGAGTGCACATAACTTCGATTTAAATTTTTTATTTTTAATATGTTTTTTCTATTCTGATAATTTAGATATATATTATTATTCTAATCAGGTTGGTAAGTTTCTTTTGTCTTGACCTTCAATGGGTAATTCATGTATTAATTCTGGTTGGGGTTTTCCAACTGGATTGTAACTGGGTCTGGACTGTTTTAAATCTACCATACTTGAGACCAATCCATTGCCAGCATCTGACTTGGACATTGGCATGCTTTCTTGAGTCAGTGATGTATGAAATGCTAGTATCATGTTCCAATGATCCCATGTCCCCTGTGAGTCTTTCGCAATTTGTCGGGGAGTCCTATTATTGGAAATGAATAAGCAGGATCAAGCAATAATTAATCACAAAAATTTACATATATAAAGAAATTTTTTTATTGCCAATAGAACCCTAAGTTCTCTTTCTTTTTCTTTTTTTGACAAGATACATTTTTTTTATCAGTAATTTTGACAAGATACATACAGCCTCTTTGTTCAATTTGAGCTTCGAACATTCAACCTCCTCTCGGGAAGGTGGAGGAGATACCACTCAAGCTAATGCTTGGTGAAAGTGGAAACCCTACGATCTCTTTCTTGATTTTGTGAATATGATGTATAAGATTCATAATTATGAAATTCCATCTGTGTTGTTTACATATAAGTGATAAAGGAATTCAATTTTACTTTCTTCCTTGAACCTGCAAGTATATACTTATTCACATTTTATCTATGTTCTAGAAGGAAGAATGGTGAATTATGAAGAAGAGAATAGAAGTAAAGAAATCTAACTTGTTCCTATTTTGAAAATTTATGTGTTTCATGTAAAGGGTATATATGTTTAGGACTTGAAAATACAAGCATTCTATACTACTAGTAGACCAGATTGTTTTAGTTTACAACCTTAAACCTTGCTCACCTAGATCTGTTAATACTTGCCCCCTCCATGTGTGACACCCGCCCACCCACTCACATCCAGTCTTACTGTCTTAGTGCGCCCCCCCCCCCCCCCAAAAAAAAAAACACTATTTCATTTTATTCCAGTTTGCTTCTTAGAATACAACTGCTAAATTTATAGTATGATACCCTCACAAATCAAAGTTGGAAAATAACTTAAAAGTAATGATTCTCTGGAAATACATGTTGAGAGCTTGCTATACATTGTTGGCCTTGCCTCTCCATGTGTGAGTCCAGGGTCGCATGTGAGAGTTGAGAACTTGATATACATTGTTGGCCCGCCCATTCTCTAATAGCTTAAGATTTTGAAGCAATTGGTTGTCTAACAATACCCTCATTTTACTATTATAGCTTCTACAACATTCAGGCCTCAGAAAGATTCTTATGCAGCCATACAGGAATATATTCAATCAAATTTAGTTTACAGAAGACCAGCTGGGGCATCCTGTAAAAGGCGAAATGGCCAGAATTTAATGATTACTGACCAAAAGAACGCTACAGGTTGAACCATGAAATTGGAATAAAAAAAAAAAAAGAGGGAGTTGTGAGGAAATAACTTGTGGTTGGGCACAATTTCTCATTCATGTGACTAAACCAATTTATTGCATCAACTTGACATAAAATGTCAAATTAACGGCTCATCTTTGTATTTAATATGAGTATTGGTGAATTTAGTAAAATCTATGGATCATATGGTTATTGTTGTCCTATAGTATGCAAATGTGAGCTTTTCCAATTACAAGTGAGCTACATCTTGGTGCTCAATATTGCTGAGAGAGCCTTTATATGTGAAATTTTATATGCAATTGTCTTTTAATTTTGTATCAGGATGCATATCAAAATAATGGAAACATGTGTTTTTTTTTTTCATTTTAAACATGAGGCTTCATGCTAAATCTTATCTCAAAATGGAAGGTAAAATTATAGAAGTGTGGTAGATAATTGAGAGAGGCATTTTAAGAAATTAAACATATAGATGATGTCTAATATGGCTCCAAAATTTCTTATGATTCAGAGTTCCATACTTGCGCAGAAAAACCTTGTGGGTGACTGTTGTCACCATGTTCATAACTTAATTCATTGTGAGTTTTGCTCTTATGTTTTAACTTTCCATGGCATCAGAAGCTCATGTCTTTTGAAGCATGTTTTATTTGGGTCTTCTACATTTCTGTAAACAGTCACGTGCATTTAAGTGCAGATATCATGGATGGAAAAGTTTGTGCAGAAGGGAACTGAGATTATTGCTCCTGTTCCAATGGCTCCACCAGGAACCACTGGCCTCGGAGGCTTTGAAGTTCCATCATCCAAAGGAGATACTCTGCGTTCTGATGCAAGTAATCTTAATATTGGTGTTCTCCATCTTGTACCCACTTTGGAGGTGTTTCCCTTGTTGGCAGACCCAAAAATGTAGGTTTTTTTTTTTATCGGTAAAATTTAGGTAAAATTTTACAAATATATTCCTTATTTTTTTCTTAATATTGCTGGATATATGCTTTAATTGTACTTAATTATTTGACTTAATTTTGGAATTCTATGCATAAAAATGTCAATAAACGATGTTGAACACCATTTTATATTGTTGATTCTGTATTTCTGAAAATGATCTCTCATGTTTCATCTCTTGTCCTTGTTTCTTTCTAGTTATCTCAGTGGTCAATATTTTTATCATCCAAATTCTTCTATGTACTGTGAATCTGCACCAAAAAGAGTCTTTGTTTTGTATTTGCATTTTTCCCCCAATTGTAGACTCATACTTATGGATCATTGTAAAATGCATGAATTTGCAAACATTTGATAGCTATTTGTAATAATAATCCTTGTTATGAACCTAATGTTTGTTTTGACAATTTGACTTACATGTCTACAGGTATGAGCCTAACACTATTGATCTCTCAGATCACGGTGAGCTAGAGTGAGTCACGTACTGCTCATTTGCTGCTTGATTGGGAAAACCTTTTCTTCCCCAGTAATAATTTGCTTGTTTGGGAACACCTGTCAAATTATCCCTACAGATTAGTTTGAATAACAGTTAAGACTTAAGATCCAATCACAATGTCTAAAGATATAAATTTTCTTTTTCTTGGTATTTTGCTGTAGGTATTGGTTCACTGTTCTCTCCGAACATTTGCCGGACCTTGTTGATAAGGTAAACATTCATATCATTTACAAACCCTGAAACCCTCTCTCTCTCTCTCTCTCTCTCTCTCTCTCTCTCTCTCTCTCGTAAAAGCCATGACGAAAATTGGAATAGTGAGAATCTGCTAATTAACCTTCACCACTCAACACTAGTACTTTTGGTGAAGATCTGGGTAAACCATCTCATGTTAATCTCGTACTTCAAGTGATCCAAAAAGTTTCCCAAACAATCTTGTTTTTTAGTATTAACATCTTCAGAACTTTCCTGTCGTGATAACAATTTCCTCCTGATATAAATCAGGTCAGATAAATATCTTTTGGCTTAAGAAATAAACTGGTTCCATTTACTTCCCAAGCTTCCTACAGGCTTTCATAACTTAGCAAATCAAGTATATGAGAAGAATGTAATATATTGATAATAGCAATTGGGTGCTGAGTCAGGAGTGCATGAAGAAGACATTTAAATTTAAAATGAAAACCCAGGAATCGAATAATAGGTTGGGCTGGGGTGGGGTGGTGATTGTAAGAATCATAGTTTTCTTTTCATTCTGACTACTTTCTGCAATCAACCTGAGAATAAAGCTTTAGTTGAAGGTGTGTTTTGGCAGCCAACATGCCTAAAAAGTTAAAGTTCTTGATTTCCTTGGCATTTTATTTTTTGTTTAGTTTTCTGGTTGTTATGTGCCTCAAAATGTTCAAATTCTTCATCTATTCTTCCGAAAACGTAGGAGTTACACTTCCTAAGATTATAGTTATTGATTTTAATGTGAATTATGTAGGCAGTGGCAAGTGAAGGTGGAACTGATGATGCTAAAAGAAGGGGTGATGCATTTGCTCGTGCATTTTCTGCCCACTTGGCAAGGTAACTTGCAGTATCCACTGATAAATAATCTTATTGTTTCTTGCATAGTAATCTCTTGTCTAAAAAGTGGTGGATCAAGGGCCGGAAAAATTTGTAGATACCCCATTTGATTATTGACTGGGATGGCGTGTGTAAATTATACTAGTACCAGATTTACTGTCACTTGCTGTTGATCCTGTTTCTTGCTGTTGGATGAGGAATAATAGCACGATGGCTATGAAGGGACAAGAAATTTGAGTTTTAGAATATTGGATTGAATCACTTGGGTTTCAAAAATTCTTACATGTGAGGTTCAATCATGCTGGACCCACCTATCATGTTTGCCATGTCACTTCTATGTCAATGTAGACCATATTGAAGAATTTCTTCTCTCTTTATCTTATTTTCACATTACAACATTCTTAGTCTATTTCTATTTCTTCCCAAAATGAAATCTGCCCCTCCGCCCCCTCCGGGGAACTTGATACAAGAAAGAAGCACATGACATATTAAAGTAAATTGCTGCTCTGATCATTGCATGAGATTAAATTTATAAGATTATATTTATGGAAGTTATCTTGGCTACAAACCACCATCTTGCATTTAATGTTTTAAGGTCCAGGATGATGGCATCTTAATGTCCATATTCTAGTGTCATTCCTTCACTTTTGCCATTATATCAACAGTTTAATGTGTTCTGTTATGTGATTTGAATTTTTCCTTTTTGCCAAGTTCAAAGTCTTTTCTTAAACGAGCATCTTGGTTTGAGTCGTTATGATTTGAAAGACTTATCATTTTTTTTCCTGTATTAGTTGGCATTTACCAAATTTGTTTATCAGAAAGCCACCCCCTGGCAGGATAAGAAGACCTTGTCATTGGGATGACAGCCTTCAAAGTGATTTCTGAATCCATACAGGACTGGATCAAATAAGATGACCCATATTTATAATGTGAATCACTAGAATTTGATACAACAATAATCACACACACTTCTGCTGAGTTTTAAAAACATCTTATTCAGTACAGGGTGTGAATCAAACTAGAATGACAATGAATTTCATGCCTGCATTCTTTTTTTTGCTCAACTCAACTCAACGAAAAAATTTAAAATATTTGGGAATGGCTACTTAATTTTTGATCATTTTGAAGGTTTGAACCTTGCACCTTCTGCATTCTAGAGGTTTTTTGCTGAAATGCTAAATCTTCAAGTTGTTTGTTTGTTACTGGACTCCTCTGGAAAAAATTTAGCACCATTAGTCACCCTCTGTCACAAGTCACAACTAATGATGAGAAAGAAGTGTTTCAACTACTCCACAAATGAAATTGATCATTCACTTTTTCCAATTACAAACTCTGACTGTTTGAAACAGACTGATGGAGGAACCTGCTGCATATGGAAAGTTGGGACTGGCTAACCTTTTGGAACTAAGGGAAGAGTGCTTGAGGGAATTTAATTTCATCGATGCCTATAGAACTATAAAACAGAGGTACCACTTGTGGAGATGATTCTTTATTTGTTTATGGTTTCTTCTCATTTCTTTTTAATCTATATAAAGTGGCAAACTTATGATATCATTTGTAACACGCAACTTGTATCAGTCCCTAAGAAAACATGCCTTTTGGCTTTATTTTTGTAGTTTAATTAATTGGAATTAACTGGAGCTTTGATGCTCCGGCTGCATATAATGTGCCGATGCACCTATTTGATATATTGACATCTATTTTACTTCCTTCCCTCTTTTTGTTGCATATGATAGGGAAAATGAGGCATCACTTGCTGTTTTACCTGACCTTTTAATGGAGCTTGATAGTATGAGTGAGGTATGTATATTTTCAGACTTAACCTTTAATTTCCTATTACTTTTTTAGTGGAAGAAGAAGAGTAATGGTAGCATTAGTGTGGAAAATTACCCCATATTGTAATAATGACCTGATGTAAATCTAATGAATTCATGTTTCATTTTTCTTGTCTGTGAAACTTATTGATATTTTAATAGGTGTGAAAAACCATTTTTGTATTGGACTATTGGCCAAAGGAAAGTATGTGACAGATATGAGTTCATTCTGTTCTTTGCAGCCTTTTTTGCCACACTTTTGTTACCCTAGCCATCATTCTACTGATCCTCTGCCGCATTCTCTCATTTGCAGGAACCCAGACTGCTTACACTAATTGAAGGCGTTCTTGCTGCAAACATCTTTGATTGGGGATCCCGTGCCTGTGTTGATCTCTATCATAAAGGAACAATTATCGAAATATATAGAATGAGTCGTAAAAAGATGCAAAGACCTTGGAGGGTAAGTGGGGCAAAATATATTTTATATGAAAAAAGAAATAATATATATATTTATGCTGGAAGTTCTTTCATTCAAAATAATTGTTGGATAGGAGATTATAAACCTTAAATTTTTCATTTATGTATTCAGGTAGATGACTTTTGATGTTTTTAAGGAGAGAATATTAGGGTCCGGAGACAAGAAGCCTTACCCACATAAAAGAGCATTGCTCTTTGTGGACAATTCTGGTGCTGATGTTGTTCTGGGAATGCTTCCTCTAGCACGGGAACTCCTCCGACATGGAACTGAGGTAAGTTTTTATCTAAACAATGCTGATGAGATGTTTCTGAATCACTACGTTGAAGTTTGACTTGTTTGCCTGGAAATAACTTGCTCACTGCGTCAAGTTTGATTTGATAAGGTTCCTTGAGAACTGTGAGAATGAAGTCACTAAGATCGTCAAGACTATGCAGGCAAAAATAGCTGTTTTAGGTCTCATACTCTAAAATACAACATAAATATTCTTAACTGACGAGAATCTTAGGTATCCACCTTTCCCAAGTTCTTTTTTTTTTTCATTCCATTTTCAGAATTTTTCTTTGGGTAATTTTTAGAAATTCCTGATTGTAAAATTGTCTTGCATAGGACTGCATTAGGTAGCTGTTAAAATGATGTATGTTATCATGTATGCTTAAGTTCTTCTGCAACAGCTTTGTTCTAATTCCTGCCATATATATTTGTTTCATGGAAACAAATAATAAGAATATTTTTGCAGGTTGTTCTTGTCGCAAACTCACTTCCTGCACTAAATGATGTTATTGCCATGGAGCTTCCTGATATTGTAGCTGAGGCTGCCAAGGTTTGTGTTAGACTACATGCATAGGTGCTTAATGATTTTTTTTCTTTCCTTTGAAGCCTCATGTCCTCTTATCATAATCATAGACTAGTAAGGGGCTTGCTAGCTAGCATTTCTTCTTCTTCCAATTAAATAGTGGATGTGTTCTTTTACCCAGTTAACACCACCTGAGCCACATTTGCTATTTTAGATGTTCCACTTCTATTATTTACGGGAGAACTGATTCTTTTGGTCTGCAGCACTGTGACATTCTTCGCAGAGCTGCTGAAGCAGGAGGCCTACTTGTGGATGCAATATCTAATATCCGAGACAGTTCTAAGGAGAACTCATCCTCAGTTCCTTTGATGGTTTTGGAGAATGGGTGTGGAAGTCCATGCATTGACTTGAGGCAGATCAGCGCAGAGCTAGCTGCAGCTGCAAAAGATGCTGATTTGGTAGGATACTGTTTCCATTATCTAAGACTCCAGTCAAACTTTATTTGAAAGGTTGGAATACACACACGCATACATATATTCATACAAATTCATAAGAGTTCCCCTGAATTCTGGTAGTTACACTTTCGCCCCTCCTAGCTGTAATTTATGGATCCTCCGCGGGTTGGGGGGATCATTTTCCTCAACTTTTGTGAATTTATATGCTATTTGAGAACAATTTAGAAAAGAATGGCACCAAGGGTTGATCTTACACTAGAGTTTTGGGCCATGCAGATCATTTTGGAAGGAATGGGTCGAGCTTTGCATACCAACTTTAATGCTCGGTTTACATGTGATGCGCTGAAGGTAACATTACTGTTTTATGGTATCCATGGAATGCAAGCTTTTTTTTTTTTTTAAAAGGAATTTTTTTCCTTTTCCATATGTGATGGAAAGTCACCCTTGGAGAGATCCCAGCAATAATACTTAGAAACAAAATATACCCCATTTATTGATCTTCACCATCAGCGATTATATTTCCCTGATGGATTAGTTAAAACAGGCCTTCCCCTGTTGTATGATGCTAGTTACTGATCAGATGGCTGCCTTTATTAAATCAGGTTGATCTCCGTTACAAAGATGATTTTAGTGGAATATCTTAATGGGCAGATCTCTTTAGTGCCTGCGTGCTATGAACTTGGGTATTCTGGGATTGTTGGAAACTAGATTGTGAAGATTCTTTTTGTGACTCGCTATATGACAAAAACAATTTGTTTTGCAGCTTGCAATGGTGAAGAATCAGCGACTGGCAGAAAAGTTAATTAAAGGAAACATATACGACTGTGTCTGCAGATACGAGCCTGCTAGTTGACAGCATTCATTCCCCAAAATTTATTTTTTTAGCTTTGCTTAAATCATTTTCATCTTTGACTGAGAGATCAAGAGGGTAGCATCTTGGATGGAGTTCTTTAGATTAAGAACCTTGCACATTAACTTTCACAATCATTGTCTTTTTTCTCTGTATATATTCTTACTGTTGTAGGACATGGGATAGTTAAATCAGGCTTATACCAGTCATCTTGGGGCCACAACAGAGCACCTTCAAGTTGATCCCTAGCCCAATTATTTATCTGATTATGGATGAACATGGAAAAAATGTAGTGTCTCCATGTTCACCAATTTGGAAGCTTCACAGAAACAGAATGGGAGTGTTATCAAATAAAGATGGATGCTCACTCATCTCATTTTGTATGTATTTATTTTGTAAGTTACAGACATTAATGTTGTACACTCTCTAAACTCGTATTAACTGTAAGCCGATCCATTCTATTCTGAAAAAGTGTTTGAAATTGTCTATGGACCCTGCAGGCAGCTATTTCGCGGGATATCGTGAAAAAATAAAATAAAATGTGATGATGTTATCATCTTGGTGCCATGATGAGGAATTGTAAACTCCTATTAAAAGACCAACAAAAATCCTGCAAAGTCTAATGCTTTATTTACTGGCTTTTCATAAGTAGTCACAAATTTTCACCACAAAATGGTGTGGTTTCTGGAATTCATTTGTACATTTTCTTTCATATTTTGCGTTTGGGTGAATAGGGGAGTGTATCTTCAACAGCCATGGAAATAAAATAAAGTCAATTGTCACCAACACTAAAACATTAGGTGTTGGGAAAACATTCAAACACTAAAACCAAAGTGAGAAAAAAAAAATATGTACAGGAAAAGTCCCAAGAAAAATGAAAGAAACCAATCTGTATCTCTATTACTTGAGAATCCTTTTATGAGCAATCCATTTATTACAATAAATCATAGCCTTGTTTCATGAATTGCTCTGTGAAGGAAAAAAAAAAGGTTTTAGATACAGAAGTTGGGTGCACAAATGTTGTCCAGAATTATACGTTTGATATTAAATGATAGGATTCAAATAAACTTCTTTATTTGCAAACATTATTCATTCTGCATAGTTCTATTATAACATCCTAGTCATTTTTACCCGGCATACCTTTCTCTATGATACTAATATATTAATATGCTAAATCCAACATGAAGGGCATTTGGTCTAGTGGTATGATTCTCGCTTTGGGTGCGAGAGGTCCCGAGTTCGATTCTCGGAATGCCCCTTTATCTTAGACTTTAATTTTTTTTTAATCTCTATTGCAGCTCATCAGGTCTATCAGTATCCTCTAGGTGGTGCTGGTGCTGGTGCTGAATAAACCTCCGTTTACCCTTCATAGCAACCAACACTCACCAGCACGCTCTCTCTCTAAATTGGTTAGGCCCCAAGGACGTGAATTCTGTTGAAAAAAGCATGATTCCAATTTACAGATTTTCTCATTAATCATAGCCAACCCAATGCATGCGTTTTTAACAACTAAATTGGAGTGGGACCTCATTTTCACTGCACTTCTTTTCCATATTTCTATACCTATTTGTGGGGGGAGTCAGGTGCCTAAACCAGCAAAAAAAAAAAAAAAATGAAGTCACAAGTTAAGGATGAAAATCAAGGCATTTTAAGTCTTTAGAGAGCAAAATGGAAATATTTTGAATAATATATTAACGTTTACTAGAATTAGAATAAATGATGCCTTCTACAAATGGTTCGCAACCCAATATTCTTTTTTTTATAGATCGGTTGGACGGTATTCTGATTTAATTTTCGCACACCAAATTAAGTCACCCTTCTTGTAACAGTCAAATCCATCATTTAAAATCTAACTGCCAGTGATCGGCGACTCAAACTCGAGACACTTAAATTTTATTAATATTTTTACTGTTTGACCACACCTCCAAGTAGTCGCAACCCAAGATTCTATTTTATCATCACTCCAATCTCCCGTTATTTTTTAATTTTTTAAATAACAAATTAAAAATGTTAGATAACATAACTGGTAAGGTACGTTGATAATGAAACCACATGTTAGAGTTCGAGCCTCCAAAAGAACTTGAACATTATCTTTATCACCATGTCAACTTTGCTGAGAAAAAAATTCAGTTGAAAGATAGTACTATGTTACTGTTACTATAATTTGAATCTATGAGTCACAAAAAAAATAATATTCCCTCTGTCCTATTTTAAGAGTCATTTATCACTATTCATTTTAAGAGTTTCATTTGAAAAGTTAACGTGCTTTTAAGAAATAAATTTTTAAAACTACCCTTTATTACACCTAATGTGAATACAATTTATAATTAAATGAGGGCAATATTAAATTTTAAATAGTTTCAAAATAATAAAACAATACTTCCAAAAAAGTTAAAATGCCCAAAAGGGACTATTATTTTGGGACGGATGGGACTAATAAATTACAGTGATAACAGCACAGTGTTATGTACTCACTAATTTTTACCGTCAACCTGGATATTCCTAAAAAAAATGGAAAGAATTACAAATTGATATTTCAAACAAAAAATCTGTTTATTAAAAAAAAAAAACCTAGATTTTGTGAGAGAAGTTTAGTAGATGTAACAATAGATTATTATTATATTTGGATGCTTTCAGAGCCATTTAAGGCATCTAATCAAGCCGTTCTCACTAGAGATTGAAAGAGTCAAGGAAGCAAAAGAAGTTTTGCTATAAATAAATTTTGAGATATTTTTGAAAACATTTTTATGTGATCATTACTTTTAAGTACAAGTCAAATAATCTGAATTTTTTATTCCATTTATGCATTTTTTAAAATTTTTTAAATTCATACTATTTTTTCGTTATTCAACAATAATCTTTTAAAGATACGTCTTTGATCTAAAATTTTTATCCAAAATCATCTTTTGAAAAAACGTCCCTAAAAGCATATTTTCAAAAGACTCTTTTTGGCTTAAAATTTAAAAATTCAAAGAGTAATAAATTCTTGAACACTTAGTTACAGGTAAAATTCAAATTTAAAACGTAAGGAAAATGTTAAAAACAAAATTGAAAAAGAAAAAAATACTTTAAGTTCCTAAAATAAATTTTTCAATCCAAAAAATCAATAATATATTTTTTCTATCTAAAAAGTCCAAAAATTAAACTTTTATTACCAAAAAATTCAATTGCTAACTTTCATCTTAACACCATTAAAAAATATTATCGATTATACTAAAATGGCTTTCAAGATATATTTTAGTAAAAAAAGACTAAAAAATATATAAAATAAATTCTTCAATCCCAAAAAATCATAACATTTTATAAAGTAAAAATTTATTTTTTAGACATTTTAGATAAATAAAAAATGTTATGTATTTTTTTGGATGGAATAATTTGTTGTATCTATTGTTTAATATTTTTTAAAATGTATCTTGAAGATTATTTTAGTCTAATTAATTATATTTTCTAACAGTGTTAAGATGAAAGTTAACAATTAGACTTTTTGTATTAAAAGTATCTTTTTTGAATTTTTTAGATAGAAAAAATATATCATGAACTTCTTAGATTGAAAAAATTATTTTAAGAATTTTTTAGTATTTTTTCCAACAAAAAACAAGAATAAAAAAAGAAAAGAAAATTAGAGAACAAAAAAAATTCAGAAAACTAATTCAATGAATAATAAAATAAAAAAATCTAAAAATAAAATACCTTCTATAAACAAAAATGGAACATCGACAACCTATATGATGAAGATTGAAGGCGACTAACGGTGATACGACACAAACAAATTTAACTCAACGAAGGAAGATGATAGCGCATGATAAAAATCTCATTTGAATGATTGTAATAATCATATGAAACTAACTCTATATACAATAACATAATTCAAAATTTAAAAAAAAAATCATTACATATCGGATAAACTTAGAAATCTTACTAAAAATAACTTAAACAAAATTCAAAATTCAAATAAAAAGTAAATCGTTCCAGAACGAATAATACTGAAAAATCTTTCCAAAACTAACGCAATTACCAAATCAATCCAAAAAAATAGAAAACAGTACTAAAATGGTATATTAGTAAACAAAAAAATATAAAATTAAATGTCATATAGGATTAGTGGACCTAGATATAAATAAGTAATTAGTAAGTGTCTTTTATACCAACATGTAACTTATCATGTATTTATCAATAATTAAGTGACTATACTAAAGAGTTTATACTAATTAATCTTATTTTTTTATATTTTATGACGGAGACTTGTCAATCATAGTTTTTTTTTTCTTGGTGTGTGAATAAGCAAATCTCATAAAATATTGTTAAACATAATAGATATTTTTTATCATATTTTCTTACTCCTAAATACAAGTTAATGAATCTACTTGCATTAATTATAATAGATTCCATCATCTTGTATCTAAAAGTAAAAAAATGAGACCACCATTATGTTTAGTATTTTCAACTATAGTGGACCCCACCACTATAGGGGGTCTATATTTAGTATTTTGTCAATTTCAAATGTAACCTTATCTTTAAGAATTGCATAGCCAATAAGACACACATCTTTAATGTGATTCAAATTAAAAATCTCTTACAAATATTGTTGTTTATTTTCAAGTTCTTATCAAATGAATTAATTCCAAAAAATAATATGAGTTGAATTTAATGACCCTAACCCATCCTCCCAAGATTCATTCCTCTCACATTTCTTCTTCTAAATGTTTTTAAAATATTGTTCATTTTAACTCAATATACTATTTTATAAATATAGTATTTCAAAAATAAATGTAATGAATAGGATAACTGTAATATTTCAAAAATATAATGAATAGTGTTTTTCATTATAAGTAAGTTATTTCATGAATATTAATATATTCTTCATTATATATAATAATCAAGACAGGTCATCCAAAACTAAAAATCAAGATATATCTTACAAATATAAATCTATAAAGGGGTCAATAATATTTTTTTTTTTACTAAATAAACTAATATGCCAGTGGATCATTGTTTGCTACAATTAATAATATATTTTTGAGATTTGAAAGGTGTTTCTAACAACTTTTAAATTATAAAAGATTAAGTAAAAATGAGTAAATCATTGAAGATAGTTCATGTAATTTATATTTTAAAATTTGAATCTTTGATGAATTATCTTTATATTCATGATTTGTAGCCTTCTTATAACTAATACTCAAAAAGTTAATAATCTCTAATGAGTAGTAAATATTTAAGAAATCAATTTGGTTTTACATTGAATAATTAAAAATTATTTTGCTTAAAAATTAGTATTTTGTAAAAAAAGTCTTCTTAATATTAATTATTAGAAAAATATAATAATTATATATGCACTTATATATATATATATATATCACATTTATGACATATCTTGATAATTATATTTATTGATTCTACATAATTAGAGTAAAAATATTAAGTAAAAAAATTACATTATATAATCTTAATATCTCGAGATAAATAAATTAATAAAGTTGATACAAATAGTTTTTTTTTTAAAGAATATTTTTAAAAATTGTAATATTATTGTAAGTTTGAGTTTATATGAAAAATGATATTTTAATTTTGGGTAAATTATATCGACCTTCCCTTAAGTTTTTTTTTATAATTACACAGATTTTTTCTTGAATTTTTTAAAATTACATTGACTTTACCTATTTTACTTGATAAATTACAAATATCTCTCTATTTTTTGAAAATGACAAAACTGTTTATTTAATTTCATTTTTTTTCACATTTTTTAATTTTGACCATTTTTTTTATTTTCAAATAAATATTGATTAAAACTTTAAATTTATTTTTATATAAAATAAAAATAAGTTATTTATCTTAAATTTATTTTTATATGAAATAAAAAGTTCTTTAAAAAAGGTTTTAAAAAAAGGTGATCAAAATTAAAAAAATATGTAAAATAAACATGAAAATGACAGTTTTTTCATTTAAAAGAAAAAATTGATTTAAAAATAAATATTTATAATTTGTCAAGTAAAATAGAAGAGATCAGTATAATTTTAAAAATTTAAAAAAAAATAGTGTAATTGTTAAAAATTTCATGAGAGATTAATAAAATTTATCTTTAATTTTTAAATAATCTTGAGATTCAATTTTAAATTTAATTTAAAATTTTAAAATTATATAATAATTAAAATATCTTATTTTGAATTTGAATTTGAATTTACATATAATTATTGTTAGTGGGCCGGATCTAACAAAACGGTACAGATGTTGACTGGTGAGTGACTCAACACTTACGTGGAAGAAGCACAACACTCCCATTTTTAACTTGGTGAAGTTGAGAACTTACTGTGCACTTTGCCTTTGGAACCATCTAAATTATCTCAAATCTCATCTCACGCTTAGAATCTCGTCCAAAGACAAATACATCACTATTAATGCGGACAACTCCAGAAACCCAGCCCCAGCTACCGAACTTCTCTTCACATCATTTTCTCGGAAAATTCCAACTTTCCCATCCGAGAAAATCACTCCCCTCGCTCTATTCTTCTTCAGATACCTCTCTCCCTCTTAACTAGGTTTTCGATTTATCGGGAATGCGAAACTCCGAATTTGTTTTCCAGGTACTTCGATTTCCTTTTTCGTTAATTTTTTTTTTTTTTGTAAATTTTATACATGTTTGTGAATTGCATATGAATTTTTTTTTTTGGGGGTGGGGGGTTTGATTTGTAGGTTTTGTTTTTGTTTTTGTTTTTGTTTTTGCTTTTGTTGTATGCTTTAGTTGGTATCTTTCTATGAATAGTATATACCAAAAAAGTGTTTTTGATTTTTTATGTTTTTCTTTTTCTTCCTGTTTTTGATCAGCTGTGCAAGTAGATATGAGATTACAAATTTGGGGATGAAAAGGTGACACCTTTTTTGAACATTCTTGAAAATGGAAAACCTAAAAACTCCAGAAACCCTAGACGAGGGCTCTATGGTGTCCGAAATGGGTCGAGCTCAAAACGCATGTGATAAATCCCTAGAGGAATCTTCTGGGTTGTCTGGTTTGAGTGAGAAGGGTTCTGCGGTAGTGTCAGCTTCAGAGGTTTTAGTTGCAGAAAATGGTGGGGGGTTTGATGCTAATACTAAAAGTTTGGGGGTCGGCAATGTGGAAGTTGTAAATAGGGCTATCGATAAAGGGAAAGGAATTGAAGGTGTTGAAGTCGATGTCACGGTTCCAGAAATGGGTTCAGCAGTTGGCAAGAATGAGGAGATTGTGATGGAAGAGGGTGCAAAAGAAGGCAATGCATCACATTTGAATGGCATTGATTCGGCTAGGAAGATAGAAGTTTCTGGAAATGGTATTTCTCTATTTGTGGAAGTTTTTGGTCCATTAAATGGAATTGTGCCGAGTGATGAAACAAATTTGGGGGAACATGTATTTAGAGGGAGCAGTTTTATTCAGAAAAATGGGTGTGAAGAAAACGAGGCTTTATTGTCTGATAATGGGGAAAACCCAAGTGCCAAGATTTCAGAGATGAAAAATAGTGTGACGATAGATGGATCCATAGATGGGGGACCAAAAGAAGCAAATGAAGTGGAGGAGGAGGTTATCGGTCATCAGGAATGCAAGTTCTCTGTTGGAGATTTTGTATGGGTTAAAACCAAAACCCAGTCCTGGTGGCCAGGATTGGTTTATGATCCTTCAGATGCATCAAAGGATGTTGCAAAGTCTGACCAGGGGGAATGCCTCCTAGTTAGATACTTCGGAAATGGAAATTTTGTTTGGTGCTCCCCTTCTCAGTTGAAGCCCTTCATTGAGAACTTTGAACAGATGTCAAGGCAAATGAACTCTAGAAGCTTTCCTTGGTGCTGTAGAGAAGGCTGTGGATGAGATTGGTCGTCGTGTAAAGTTGGAGATGACTTGTTCTTGTATTCTGAAAGAAGGTCAAAGCATACTCGCTGTTCAGTTGGCTGGCAGTGCTGGAACAAAGGTAGGAGAGGCAGTGCTGGAGGATAATACAGGTGTACTTCGTGGAAGTTCTGCGACTCGGTTTGAACCTGCAGATTTTCTTGCATTTCTCAAGTATCTTGCCCGGGATGTTTCTATGCCTGGTATGCTTGAGTTCACTGTCATCCAGAATCGTTTGTCATCCTTCTATCGTGCCATTGGGCATCACCAACTGCCTATCCATCAACTCCGGGTAACAACTGATGCTAAAGACGGTGCTGGAGACGGGTTAACCGC
This sequence comes from Nyssa sinensis, assembly GCA_008638375.1. Taxonomy (NCBI): domain Eukaryota; kingdom Viridiplantae; phylum Streptophyta; class Magnoliopsida; order Cornales; family Nyssaceae; genus Nyssa; species Nyssa sinensis. The sequence continues at coordinate 8,212,788 of CM018036.1, forward strand.
CAAAAACAGCCTTGATGGTCAAATTGGAGTAAAAGATCCTGGTGCAGCTGAAGTGAACTTGCTAAATGCACCGCTAGGTGATGCATTTGGTAAATCTGGCCAGAAATCATCACGGAAACAGTCCGGGAATTCAGTAGATACAGTCTTAGAAAAGGATGGAGACCTGACTAAGCTTTCTGGTGGGAACAAGGATGTTGCGCTGGAGGAACCTGGGAGTGATCTTGCTGAAGAAGGTATTAAGTCAAGCAAACCAGAATTGGAATCCAGGAACAGAGGGAGGAACAAGGACTTTGAAGTTAAAAATGGAAGTGATGAACCTGCCGAACTTGGTGTCTGTAAATTGGCTTCTCCATCTGCGGAGGAGATGACCAACCTCTCAATATTTCCAACAAAGATAGAGAGAAAAGTTTCACGTGTAGCATTAAGAAATGGCGGTGGGCGGAATAAAGGGAAATCTGAAAAAGGCTGTGAGTCAAGAGAACGGAAGAAAAGCAAGTATTTGTCGCCTCCCTACATAAACCTAGGTCAGGGTCGCAAAAACTCACCCACTTCTGAAGAACAGGAAGAAGAAGACTGTAAGGATGTTTCTCATGTAGGGCCGGGTAAGAACAGCACTGTCAACCAGTCTGTGGGGTCCCTTCCAATTGTCAAGTGTAATGGCAAGAAGTTACAGAAGAAGAGTTCCCGTAAAGCCATTTCCGGGCATTATGCATCTGCTAAATTAGAGGGAATAAATTCATCTTCAGCCGAATTGCTTTCTGAACTCCGTTTTGCTGCTCTTGATTGCCTTTATCCTATTGAAAATAGAGATTTTGATTTAATTGAGAGATTTGTTTCTCGATTCAGAAGGTTGGCATTTCAGGACGAGAATTGCCATGAAATGGATAACTGTGAAATTCGTTGTCTTCAAGTCTTACATGGAGGTGAAGTACAGCCAGAGAAGGGGAAGGAAATAGAAGAAACAATTGTAGAACGTCGGAGAATCAAACTTGCAGCTGGCACACCAGATGTGAATGAAAACACTGATTATCCTGGCTTAGTAGGAAAAGATCCACAGAAGATGAGCCACCTTTCACCCAGTGTTAAATCCAAACAGAGGCGAAAAAAGAGGAAGGAAGAAAAAACCATGGATTCAAAGACTCAAACTCCTCCTGGCTTATCAGATAAGAGCGACTACATTACTATAAGTGGTTCTGCAGTGAGAGATTTCCAGGAGATGGGCCAGCTCACACCCAAAAGTAAACCTGTGCGGAAGAAGAAAGAGAAGAAAGCAGGCGCAACTCCAGAGCTTCAGCAGACTAATGCAACAACTGGCTTGCCTGATTTGAATGGAAACTTAGAAGATTCACAGGTGATGGGCCCTGTTGCACCCCAAGATAAACCTGAGCCAAAGAAGAGAAAGATGAAGGATGGAGCTGGTTCAGTGCGTTCAAGGACTAAAAGTGTTTCTGGCTTACCAGATGTGAATGGAAACAACACTGGACATAGCTCCTTAAAAGAAGTGCAAGTGGTGGGTCACTATTCACTCCAAGATATTCCTGTGCTGAATAATAAGGAGTGCATGAAAGGAACCACTTCATTGGCTCTAAATACTGAGCTTATGGATAGCCATCCAGACATTTCTGGGAACAATGCTGAACACAGCTCACTGGTGAATGATTCACAGCAGATGAAGTCACTCTCTCCTGGTGGTGAGCTTGAGCCTAACAAGAGAAAGAGAAAGGAGAAAGCATCAGTAGACTTTCTAAAGACTAAAGTTACTTCAATACCAGATTTGAATGGAAATGCTTCTGATCTGAGCTCATTGGGAAAGGATTGGCCAGAGATGAACTGCATTCCAGCTGAAGGTAAACCCCGGCAGAAGAGGCGAAGGAGAAACAAACCTGCTACTGAGATACCAGATATCAATTTACATTACAATAAAGGGCAAACTAATGGAGAAGCTTTGGGGACCGCTCTTGTCTTGAAGTTTTCTCCTGGATTTCCCATGCCTTCAAAAGAAGCTCTTGTTGCCACATTTTGTGGGTTTGGGCAATTAAAGGAATTGGGAACACAGGTTTTGAGTGATTCTGATAGTGCCCAGGTTGTCTTCCTGAAGAGTTCCGATGCCAGAGACGCCTTCCAGAGTTTAGAAAAGAGCAGCCCTTTTGGGCCAGCCCTTGTCAATCACTGCCTCAATAATCTCTCAGCTGCTTCAGGGGGTTTGGAATCAGGTGGTAATTTGCACATGCCTCTGGCATTTCCAGCCAAAGATAAACCCCAGCGAAAGAGGCAAAGGAAATATAAACCTGCTGCTGAGATACCAGATATCAATGTAAATTACAATAAAGGGCAAACTAATGAAGAAGCTTTGGGGACCACTATTGTCCTGAGGTTTGCTCCTGGATTTCCCATGCCTTCAAAAGAAGCTCTGGTTGCTACATTTTGTGGGTTTGGGCCAGTAAAAGAATCGGAAACACAGGTTTTGAGTGATTCTGATAGTGCCCAGGTTGTCTTTGTAAAGAGTTCGGATGCTAGAGAAGCCTTCCAGAGCTTAGAAAAGAGCAGCCCTTTTGGGGCAGCCCTTGTCAACTACCACCTCCAGAATCTTTCAGGTGCTTCAGGGGGTTTGGAATCAGATGGTAATTTGCATGTGCCTCAGGCATTTCCCGCGGAAGGCAAACCCCAGCGAAGGAGGCAAAGGAGAAATAAACCTGCTGCTGAGATACCAGATATCAATGTAAATTACGATAAAGGGCAAACTAATGAAGAGGCTTTGGGGACCACTCTTGTCTTGAAGTTTGCTCCTGGATTTCCCATGCCTTCAAAAGAAGCTCTGGTTGCTACATTTTGTGGGTTTGGGCCAGTAAAGGAATTGGAAACACAAATTTTGAGTGATTCTAATATTGCCCAGGTTGTCTTCGTAAAGAGTTCAGATGCCAGAGAAGCCTTCCTAAGCTTAGAAAAGAACAGCCCTTTTGGGCCAGCCCTTCTCAATTACCGGCTCCCTCATTTTTCAGCTGCTTCAAGGGGCTTGGAATCAGATGGTAATTTGCACATGCCTCAGTCATGTCGATCCATGGAGGGACTCAAGACCCCAGCAAAGCCTTCTGGTTTGAAACCTAACCAAGGCGAGGCACCTGACCTTTTCCATATAAAACAGAATCTTGAGATGATGACATCGATGCTGGAGAAGGCGGGCGATAACCTTTCACCAGAGATGAGGGCCAAATTGGAGAACGAGATTAAAGGCCTCCTAAAGAAGGTTTGCACCATGGCTGGCTCTTCTACCTCGTCCTAGTTGACATGTAAAGTATGAATCTTTCAATTTAGGCTGTTGATAAGGGTAGACTTTTTGGTAGACTTGGTTTGTTTCCAAGTCCCTGTTCTGTTTATTAGCTGTTGTTCTGTGTCTCTCATGTTTGCATATGTTGATTTTAGAACTGAGAAACCATTGTACTTAATTTCACTGAGAGAGCATAAGAAGCAATGGCTTATAATCAAGGAGCTACATGTATTATTACTATTTGCGATGAAGCCAAGGGTAATCAGCCTTGCTTCATGGAGGTTTGATGAATTCTTACTGGTTTATCGAGGATATCTGCTTCTGTTTTGAAGCTCAACCTAACTTGGTACTGCCATAACATAACAGCCAGTTCCTTTCTGGAATTAGGACTTTACAAAGTTGTTAAAGAACTGTTCAAAGGGTATAGTTATTTTTCTGCTTCCAGCAATTTCTGCATTTTTTAGGTCAGAACTTTAAAAAATGAGATTGTTTTTTCTACTCAATTCTTGACTATTAATATAAAACCACCTCTGAGATTTTGGGTAAATATATCAATACTGTTGTAGTTTTTAACGCTGACATGCACCCTTTTCTCAGTTTAACTAACCCCATAATACATATGCAATTTTTACCTAATCAATGTTTGTTGTTTTCCTAAAGATTCTCTTTTTGAGATTGTGATTTTTTTGGTATAAAGAAGAATACCTTGTGTGTTTAGATAAATATTTTTGGTGAAGAAGTAATTTTGATTTTAATAAAAATTTGGGAGTGAAGACTTCCTGTTAACTATTATTGGAACGCATTTATATGAATCAGAGGCTACTAGAATCAAATATAAACTTTGAAACCTGAAAGAATCAAGAGACTTTTGACAGTGATACGTGAAGAATGCTTCATGTTGTGGTTAAGAATTGGCTTGACCTGATCAACGGATGTTCGGTTTTGGTGTTAAGAGTTAAATGTTTAGAACAGTACACGACTTAGGGTGTTCAGGTGTCCTAATCTCAATGTCGGGGCCACTTCAGACAGTTAAAAGAGTTTGCTTTTATCAGCCTATCATGCAACACGATTAAGATAATGACTTTAAAGAGTAAGAAACTTTTTACCAAACAAACCAAATGACATGGGATTCTGTTAAGCGACACAGCCATATTCGTTCATATGATTTTTTTTTTTTTTTGTTTTTTGGATAACTTGGTATCCGATTTTTCGAGTTGACTAATCCAGAGAACCAATTCTACCATCCATTAGCGGGAAGGTTCGATTAAAGTCGGGACAGTAGTCCCATAAGATTGACCTCTAGAGAAAGTGACATTCGCTGGATTTCTATCTTGGCAATTTTTGAGAGACAAACCCCTTAGCTACTGGTTACTACCTACTTTTTACTTGGCCACCCCCTTTGAATTACCTTCATATGAATAAAGACTAAAAAATTCCACATTAACCATCAAAAGTTAAAAAATTAAAAAAAAAGGAACAAAAAGACTCCAAAGGGTTTGTAAAGAAGCTTTCTAAGAGTGGAAAGACTTCGTTGGCCATTCGGGCATAAGTCAAAATGAAAACACAGAGTCTGTAGACATTTTTAAACAGTTTCTGGCAACGTTTAGGGAAAGAAAAGAGTTTTTTTCCTTTTCTTTTTGGTTTGACGTTTTGCTTTTAGGTTGAAGTGGGTCTTCAACTAATGCTTTTATGATTGAAAGCGCCGGCCCACTTCAAAATTTGTCGGCAATATTCTTTTGGGAAGTTTGGAAGTGCTAGTTTAAGAAACACTTTCTGCTTTAAAATATTAATTAACAAACACTCATATATTTTTTTTCTCTATTTCTTAAAAAAAAAAAAAATCCATTTAGTCAATAACATTGTCTTGGAAACAATGTCACAATCAAACATGCACTGAATAAATGTCAAACTAATTATTCCCATATCCATTGATAATAAGCTATCCATTGATACACAAAATTTATATTTTGGAAGCATGGAAGATCCTTTTGGTTCTTTTACCAATGACAAAACAATGACAAAACCTGATAGAACAGAACAGAACGGAGACAAAAAAAAAAAACGCGAATCTCACTCCATAACAGCAACTCCTCCAGCAGCCTTCATCTTCTCTATTATGTCGTTTGCCTCCTCTTTGGTGACTCCTTGTTTCAGTAAAACAGGTGCCTTCTCAACCAGGTCCTTGGCTTCCTTCAATCCCAGATTTGTAAAAGTCCTGACCTCTTTGATTACCTTGATCTTTGCAGCAGCATCAAATTTCTCTAACTTCACATCAAATGCCGTTTTTCTCTGCCTTCTTCTCCTCAGCCTTTGCAGCTGGCCCTCCCTGGGGACCCAAGTCCATTCCTTCTACTGAAATTGGTTGCATCTTGGGATGCCTAAGCCTCTCTCTGAGAGTGGGACCAATTTGAATACGTTCTTCAGGGGGTAGGGCAGCAATTTGTTCAGCGAGCTGAATAATTTTATCAGATGGTGGGGGTTTAGGGCCATATGGATCATAAAAGGGAGGATATTTGTACCTTTTGGGCTTGGCATTGGGATCTCTGGGAACAAAGTCAGATTGGAATGAACGAGATTGCAAAAGTCCAGTAATTTGGGGAAGAGTAGGGCGTGCATGAATGGATCGGAAAAGTGCAATGAACTTCATGGTGGCATGCGTTAGTGAAAACAGTAACTCATAAGATGAAGATGTTTAGAATGAGGAAACTGCTTTGCTTTTTAACCTTGTATTTGCAACATTCCAAGTGAGGGGTGTAGTTTCTTGTTGTGATGCTGATTTGCTTTTCCTCTTACCTGACAAAATAATAATAATAATAATTGAAGGCAATAAGCCAAATTCATCTCCTCCCCAAACCCTGAAAGCCCTTATTAGAGAAAATCACAAGATGAGAAGAAAGAGAGGGCTACAAAAAGCACAAAATATAGGCCAACAACTAGTAACAGCACATTTATTATCATAAGCTAATTTGGCTACCAAAAAAATAAAGATAATGACCAAGAACACACGAGACCCGGAGTGCCATTGAAATCCATTTACTGTATATGAACAGCCATATAGAATTACAAAATCATCATTCCAAAAATGCGGTTTCCACGAGCAAATAGAATCATCTGATTGTTTATAAAACCCAGTAAAATCACCATTTCCTAATATAGTTTCAACATTTCAATTGAAAGGCACCATATGTTGGACAAGATAGATAGTGAACTTACTGGAAGTATATACCTTTATGGCTATTAGAAAATTTAGCACCTTTGCTAGAAATAAGCATTATATGAAGCTATAGTCAGTAATTCCTGGTGAGAAATGGGAACTTGGGCGCAAATACAGTAAAAAGTTCAAGGAGGAGAAAAAATATGTTCCCCCTCCCTCCCTGTCCATGTATGATATACAGTAAAAGAATAAGATATATAACATTATCATTACTTATCAAAAATATATATATATATATATATATAACATTATCATTACCAACAAAAAATGTTGGAAAAGAAAGTGGTGTTTACTAGATTAGTCTTGAATTGGGTTGGTATCAAGGTTGTTAAAATTGGGATCCCACCTTGGATCGTTGGGTGGCTTGAAGGATTGGATCAAGGATCGTAAGATCCAACAAAATGATAGAAAAAATACTACCAATATATATAGAAACGAGTGGATGTTATGAGTCTATGACAAACATATGGAATATGCATATATCCACAATTTCATCCAAATAAATTTGAGAATGTAGCTCAATCAACTTACTTACACTTTACAGAAATACTGCAGTAGAGAAATTACAGCAGAAAATTCAGAAAAGAAATCCTAGTAGAATTTAGAAAATAATTTTGGGCCTGATATACACTATAGAGTATAAATGAACCTCATAAACAGTAATGATGCAAATTCTGTAAGCTGTGGCAACTAGCAATCTACCAGTAATTGCTATTTGATTGCAACATGGACTGAGAGGCAAAGGAACAGAAAATAATTCAAAAAAAAAGGAAGAAGAGAGCCTTATTGAAAGTTGAGACTTGAGAGAGAAGTCATCAAAAAGTGAAAGAAGAAGAAGTTGCCAGAAAGAGAAGAAGAAATAACCAGAAATAGTTAGTAAAAATTCAGAGCTCTGAGCAATTTAAAAAAAAATCAGAAGATAGAACAAGAAGAAAAATTCAGAAATCAGAGCTGTTGCAAGTTGCAATAGAAAATAAAAATCAGAAAACAATTTAAAAAGAAGAAGAGGAGGAGAAGGCAGAGTTGTTGCAAGTTGCTAAGAAAAAAAATTAAAAAAAAGAAGACCTTACTAGATACGGGACCTTTGGAAATTCTAGATGAGATCAATGCATGAAATTTGAAAGAGAGAATCAGAGAGATGAACTTGAGAGAGTCGGAGAGATTGTTTTGCTTTGCAGGACAAATACCAGGTAAAGAAAAAAAAGATAGAGAAGAAGAGGGAAAACTAGAGGAAGATGAGATACCTAGCGAATGACCAAGAGAACTTGAGCTTCGACCCTTTCTTTTTTCTGATTGCATAACAGTGAGAGATCTTATAGAGAAACTGAGAAAGTTGTTCATTCTTTCCCTAAGCCCCTAATGAAGCAATGACTAATGAATAATAAATCATTTTAGGACAAAGCATATATGGGTGGACCTTATTTTGCTGGTAGCTAAGTGGCCCTAAACAGCCTAAGTCCCAAAAAAAAAAATCAGAAAGAGGCATAAAAAACTGGATCAGTATGATCGTAAATTGCATCAGGATCCCACGATCCTGTGCAATCCGGATCGACATTCATTCCGACTTCAAAAGGTTACGATTTTCGAAGCAATTTGGACCGTTTTGGGAAAATTGGCCAGATCGCAATTTTAACAACCATGGTTGGTATACATAAGCACATGACCAATCAACCCAAAGCCAAATCCACCTTGATCGAATCTCAATTTTCCTAACATCCTACTATTCAAGACAACTTGACCTACATTCAGCAGAAGACACCCATGGCAATAAGATTTTCTACCAAAACTGCTTTTGGGTAGAAATCTTTTTTTTTTCCTTCTCTCAATTGATAAGTGCCTGGGAAGAGCAACTCATTTGTTGGCCTTCAGTTCTTCTACCATTCAAGCCCTCAACAAAAGTTCAAAATGTTACAGCGTACGAAAATTAAGTTCAATAAGCTGTAGGTTGCCATGGCTCTGTGCATTTGAACTGGGAAGAATACCTAGATCAAGAACTTTACCTAGAATGGAACAAAGCATGAAATGCTCACTGTAAAACAGATTATGCATTCCCAAACTGTCCACATTTGAACAATTCAAGAATCATGGCAAACACCACTTATCACAAACAAGGCATAAAAATTTGTTGACTTAGATTTGGTCCCAGTGAATGAACCAAACCTCAATGCAAGTAACTAATCAATCCTACACGAGATAAGAAATGTGCGCTGTCCAGCATCGATTCATGAACAGATCTAAGGTTACATGCATACAGAACGCATCAATCTAAATCACAGGTGTAAAAAGAACAATCTCTAACTAATTTTTTTTTTTTTTGATAAGTAACAATCTCTAACTAATTAATATGCAACATTCATAAACCAATAAAAAAAATTGTAACATTCATAAGAAATTAAAATGGATATGTGGACACAAAATAAAAATATGTGGAAAATACACCCAAAATGGAAAATACCAAGGGTCCCAAGACATTAATATGGAAAATACACGCAGAATAATAATATCTGGACACAAGAAGATGTGCATAAAAGCTGATGCTAACAGAATATGAATAGTGAAAAAAAAAATTATTCTACAAGCACATACAGAATTATAGTAACAATAGTATACCAACATAATTTAACCCGCAACTAAACTCAAACTTGCTAGTCCTGTTTAGATGCCGTGTATAATATAATTTAACTCGTGAATTTTGATTATAGTTTAAAAACATAAGTTACATAACTATGATTTTTTGAATAAAAACATCTGTTTTTTGTAATAACATGGAATACAAGATTATTTTTTTTTGGATAAGTAATAACATGGAATATAAGAATTTAGCTCATGGACAGTTGAAATTAGTTATAAATTGAAATAAAACATGAACATTGAGAAAAGGATCAAATGGGTTTACATTGAACAGATCCAATATTCGGATTTAATGGATCAAATTTAATAGAACTTACTAGAAGCAAATTCAAAAACTGATGATTTTGAGTTTTAAAATTTTTTACCCTGCACTTCCATAATATTTCTGGATCACATTTAATTAATATCATTGTTAAGTAAAGAAACAGAAAGCTTTAGTGTGAGGATTTGTTTGGCAATTGATACATCATCACAAGAGAAACTAATAGAATAAGTTGGGCTACTGATGGCCTTGTTGGGTTTGTGATTTCGGCTGCTCTGCAATGAAGGGATCAAAATGCAAGTTTTCTGCAAGGGACCTCATTCAGTATGTAATATTGTGCACAAGAAAACTTCATCAATTCAGTCGGATTGTCATGTCGGGTTTATACTTTTTGATGTTTCTACCTTTTTTTACCTCTTAATACTTTTTTTTTTTTTTTGATAAGTAAGAATTGTATATATAAAAAAGGTGCCCTAACAACGGCAAAAACCCCCCAAGAGCTTACATCTGTTTTAGAGAATCCAAAAAATCAACAAAAGAAGAGACATTTACAGGGAAAGCCTTTTTGACCCAAAAAAATAACAAGCGCAAAAAGACATCTTCAAAACAAGGAGTTGAGAGCTCTCGGTCTTCAAAAACACGATTATTCCATTCTCTCCAAATGCACCACAAAAGACAGATTGAAGCCGATCTCCAAATCCTCCTAATCTCTTTTGGAAGGTTGCACCCTACCCAAGCCAACATGAGGTCTTTGACGGAGCCTAACATAACCCAAGAAAAGCCAAACAGGCCAAAAACAAGATTCCAGCAGCTCCAAGACAGATGACAGTGGATGAGAACGTGATTCACCATTTCCTCATCATTCTTACAAAGATAGCATCTGCTAGCCAAAAGAAAGCCTCTTTTCTTCAAATTATCCGCAGTTGAGATGGCCTTCCAAGAAGTTTCTCAAACAAAAAAGGAAGCTTTAGGGGGGACTTTTGAGTGCCAAATGAGCTTCCAAGGAAGAAGAGGAATTTCAGAGCTGAACATGCTCTTGTAGAAGGAGCTAACAGAAAAAGATTTCTTATCCGGCATCCAAACCCTCTTATCTTCCCTACCATCCCTAACTCGGATCTTGTTGATGTGACAAAGAAAAGATCTCACCTCTTCAAATTCCCAGTCAAAAAAATCCCTCCTGAAGCATGGAGTCCAAATAAGTTGATTCTCTATTCTCTCCATACACTCGCTAGCCCAAGCTTCCTTGTCGCTAGCCAAACTGTATAACATAGGGAATTTCACCTTTAGCGACTCATCCCCATTCCTAAACATCATCCCAAAATTTCACACTACCACCTGATCCCGATAACAAAGCTACATCTTTCTTTGAAGCTCCTCCAGTCACCTCTAATGTAGCCCCAAAGACCACATCCCTTCGGACCCTCCGCTTCGCCCGAACACCACCCCCCATTTTCACACCCGTACTTGGATACAATGATCTCCCTCCAAAGCATCCTATCACTTTCTTCCAAATTTTCATAACCATTTTCCTAGAAGGGCTTTATTGAAGATTCTCAAGTCCTTCACCCCTAAACCGCCAAGAGACACTGGCTTCTTGATTTTATCCCAAGCAACTAGATGAATCTTCCTACAGTCACCATCGTGGCCCCATAAGAAATCTCGTAGAATCTTCTCCAATCTTCTACTAACTGTCTTTGGAATAGGAAAAAGAGACATGAAGTAGGTGGGGAGATTAGCCAAGGAACTTTTAAGAAGGGTGAGCCTGCCTCCCTTAGAAAGGAGTTGGCATTTCCAACTTGACAGCCTTTATGAAACCTTTTAACCTCAGGATCCCAAACCCCAATAGATCTCGTTGTATCTCCCAACGGAAGACCCAAGTAAACCAGGGGGAGGCAGCCCACCCTGCAGCCCAAAGTACTGGCTATCCATATCTTGGACCAGCCCTACCGGTGTAATGCTGCTCTTTGCAAGATTGATCCGCAAGTCTGATACAGCTTCAAAACACACTAAAATACACCGGACAAAGCAAAGCTTGACGCACTGAAGGGCCACCAAAAATGATGATGTCATCAGCAAACAACAGATCGGAAATGGCAGCACCTCCATCCCCTCTGGCTCCCACCTGAAAGCCTTTGATGAGACCAACTTCCTCAGCACGGGTCATGAAGCGACTCAAAGCCTCCATAGCAATTACAAAGAGAAAAGGGGATAAGGGGTCCCCCTGTCTCAATCCTCTAGATGAACGGAAGAAACCAGCGGGAGAGCCATTAACCAGGACTGAAAAAGAGACTGGATATGCACGACTGAATCCACCTCCTCCATTTGCCCCCAAAACCCATCTTAGCTAACATACCCATCAAGAAACTCCAGTTAACATAGTCAAAAGGTTTTTCAATATCCAACTTGCACACAAGCCCTTTCTTCTTCTGTTTAAGCCTAGAATCAATGCATTCATTAGCTATAAAAGCCGCATCCAGGATTTGACGACCCTCCACAAAAGCATTTTGGCTGGGAGAAATGATGGTACCCATAACCTTCTTTAGCCGTAAGGAAAGAACCTTTGCGATCAGTTTGTAGACACTGCTCACTAGACCGATAGGGCAGAAGTCCTTGATGCTACTAGCTCCCTCCTTCTTAGGAATGAGGGCAATGAAAGAAGCATTGAGGCTTCGTTCAAAGCCCCCCCTCCCAATGAAAAGACCCCAAAAACTGCCATCATATCCGTTTTCAACACGTCCCAACATGTTTTAAAGAAAGCCATAGTGAACCCGTCTAGGCCTGGAGGTTTATCCCCATTGCACGCCTCTAAAGCTCTCACCACTTCATCTTCCGAGAAAGGGATTTCCAGATTAAAGGCTTCATCACCGTTCAGTCTATTCAATAGGATATCATCCACCCCGGGTCTCCAGCTGCATGGCTCTGTGTAGAGGCTAGAGTAGAAATCAACAATTCCCCTTCTGATAGGCTCCTCCTCGGTGATAACCTGGTCATTAATAACAATAGAGGATATTTTATTCTTCCTGTAGTGAGAAGAGGCCATTCTGTAAAAGAATTTTGTGTTGCGGTCACCCACCTTGAGCCAAACGGCACGAGATTTCTGCCTCCATGAGATTTCCTCTATCTTGAGGACCTGACCAATTTGTCCTTTTAGGCCATCTCTCTCTTGCCCTTTTTTCAACAGTGAGAGAACCCCGCTGCTCTTCCTTGTCCAATTCCATCAGATTATTTAGCAAAGACTGCTTCCTCTCCTGAATTGAACCAAAGACCATGCGATTCCCACTTTCTGAGGTCTTCTTTAAGGAGTTTCAACTTTCTGGCAATGCAAAAGCTTGGAGTCCTAGTCACAACATAAGAATCCCACCAATTTCTCACCAAATCTACAAAACCTTCATTTTCTAACCACATTTTCAAATCTAAAGGGACTTTTTCCTACGCTAAATCCCCCACAGTACAGCATGATAGGGTGATGGTCAGAACAAGGCCGCAGAAGACACTTCTGGGAGATGCAAGGAAAATCATCCTCCCAATTAATCAACAACATAAATCTATCCAGACGAGAGAAAAATCGGTATATTAACCGAAAGAACTTGTGCAATTCATGTGTTTCTGTTTTAATGATCAGAAATTTTTTCTTGATTTCCATTTCAGATTGATCCCAGGACTTTTTATCAATATGAGGTGAGAGCAAAAGAAAGGTTGGGTGCTTGTGGTGAGAGGTCACCTGGCCTCAAATAGGAGGGGGTTTAGCTCTGGATCCCCCCTGCTTGCAGAAATGAATGGATCAGAAGTGGTTGTATTGGAGCATGAGTAGCCTTTTGAAGTCTTGGCTTTTCCAAGTGAAGAAGGAACTACGTAAAAGAAATATCATACATGAAAGGAGGTTTTACCTGATGTTTCTACCTTTTTTTTACCCCTTAATACTTCACTCATAAGGAAGTAATTGCCTAAAAAAAAATCTTAACTCTGCTAATTTAATTAGATCAAATATAACTCTCTCAATTACTGAAACAAAATGCACAAATTTACTGTTACAACTCCTATTAAAAAAAGGTGCCAAAAAATTGACAACTAGAGAATAAATGCTGCAAAAAAAAAAAAAATTCAGAGCATATTATATAGCAACAGATTAGAGCATTGCTACGAACTTGTGTATTTACTAAAGTGATTAGGTGTTGAAGTATAAGACTCCATCCATCCTGTCCTTACTACAAGTGTCTGGGATGAATTCAAACCCAAATAGAATTCCACTGATTCTTAGCAGATTAGAAGAATAGTTATTACGAATTGACAAGCTCTTCATTTCTGCACGACACATTTTACTGTGATAAGTACAAGTTTTCCACCATTTTCTGTATTTAGGCGCTTGTCCCCATGTATTCTTATTAATCATAAAAAGTTATTACCTCCTACCAAAATGTCCCAATCACCCTGTCAAAAGCTAATCAACTAGCCTGAAATAGCATAAGCGTGCACAATCTAAATTATACCTGTGCTTGGTGAGACTCCTCCGGATGGCTCTGGTTCTCTTGGGACGCAGCTCAATGAGCAAGTTCTTGTAGATTTTTCTTTGAGCAGTTTTCTGTATCTGAGCACTTTTCTGCATCCATACAAACACCAAAGACATACCCAGATCAATAAAAACACCATTAAATCGGACATTTAACAAGAAAAAAAATTTAAAAATAAAAGGAGTTCTCAAGCCTCATCACTGAAAAACACCGAATACTCCATTCGAGTATTGAAGCTAGGGTTTGGGGGAGGATGAGGAGAAGAGAGCAGAGAGAAAACCGAGAGATAGAAGAAGAATAGAGTTAATGAGAAGAAAAGAAAGTGAAGAGAAGTCCGACCCGTAACGGTGATGAGAGATTTGTTAGAAAGTGATGCCGACGAGGTGAGAGTCTGCCTTGCGGTTGCAACAACGGAGAGTGACAGAGAGAGCCACGGCGGTGAGAGCAGAGAGCGGCGATATACTGAGAGGGCAAGTAAATATAAGGCTTGACCCATGTGCAACCCGTTAACGCATCCAAATAGGTCCGGTTCAATTATTCCACATCTGCAAAATCTTAATAGGGAAAATTATAGAAAAATATAGTGTTAAAAAGTATATTGCAATAAGGGTAAAAAAAAAAAATTTGCAGTTAGACGTAATTTGCATAAAAAGATTAATTTCACCCTTTTAGGTGGATGCCATGTTAGTTAGCCCAACAAACTGACGTAGAGAAAGGCTTCAGTAACGTTTCAGGAGGGTACCAAATGTTACTATCCCATCGGTTATAAGTATGGAGATCTTGAACCATATAATCAATTCGATACCTTTATTCATTAGTTACAGTTTTTGGATCAAAATTTGACTCGTGACAAAAAATTCAGATATCTTACAACTTACCATTACAATTATAAAAACACGGCCAATAGGTTTTGCTACTCACTGACAACTTACTAGAGGAGAAACCAGCTCCTGGTGTTATGGTTTTCATTGTTAATGGTGGTGGGTTTTGAGTGAGAGAGGGGTGTGGTGGGAAGATCTAGGATTTTGCACCCTCCTGTTGCGTCAAGAAGCCTCTTCCTCTCGGTATCAATTTCCTGTTGGGTGAAATTGGTCTTTTCACTCAAATTGCAATATACTTTTGAACGCTATACATTTTAAATTGGGGTGGGAAGTCTACCTTAACCATAATAATAATAAGAAGAATAATCTCAATCAAATCTCAATCAATTAACCTGATATAAATGTTAAAATTCATAGTTTCGTTTCTTGTTATTGAAAAATTTAGCATAAAATTATCACAAAACTAACTATTAGGAGAGTCAATGCCTGAGGACGAGAAGATTAAAAAGACACAATAAAATTAAGATAATTAAAGAAACAGCAGCATGTAACTTGAATGAGAAAATAACTTCAAATAGAGTATAAATAGTAAAATAAAATTCTTATAACCTACCCTCACTAGTTCAGATAGGACTTTATTTTATTTTTATTTTTTTTTTGATCGGTGCCTCATATACCCGTTTGGTAGTCTAAGAGCTATTACTATTAAGCAGATTGGAAAAAATATATATTAAATGATTGATAAAATTTGTTAAAAAATAATTATAAAATGCCAAATAATAAATAATTAAATAATATCAACCAACTTAATCAATTAAACACTGAAGACATAAATTAATTCCATCTTAAAAAGTTCGGCTGGAAGAGCTTCTTGAAGTAGACTAATTTGAAATTAAGTGCTTAATTTTTCCCGCTCTTCGATTCATACTTCACGTAGTATTAAACAAATGGGAGGATTATTTTTCTTGGAAATGCAGTAGTTCTAATTTACATTCACTAAGAACAAGTCTTTGATATCATTTCTAGTTACAATCCATTACTATTAAAACATAACCAAAGGTCTAGGGACCGATCGTCTGACTTGACTTTCCCAATCTCCTTTCCCAGATACATACTGGGGGGGCTTCGTTTTTTCATAAACACATCTTCAAGCATCAGCAGCCTTCTCTGCATGTGCAACCTCCTCCTCAGCTGAACCTAATTTTGCATACTTTGCTTTGTAATCATGCACAGCTGCCTTTATGGCATCCTCAGCGAGCATGCTGCAGTGCAGCTTTACAGGCGGAAGGGAGAGATGTTTTGCAATTTCCCTGCAATATCATCAAAATCACACCATTTTAGAAGGCCGAAAACCAGGCATTAATTTGAAGTCTTCTTCTGAAGCTTTCAAAGTGAATAAATTAAGGGTGTTGCAACAGTCTGCATGCTCACTACTCAACCCAAAACACAACTGGTACAGAAAACAACAGAGGCAGCTCTCTACAGGGAGAAAAAGGCAACTAAAACAGGCACTTTGGACACATCTAGTAGGAAACTTATCCGCCATTTATGAAGAATAGTACAAATAACAACTCACATCTACAACAGCGGTATTCATAGTGGAAGGTGAAAACAAGAAAACATCAAAATCAGGATACAAATACAAAAGGTTCTCTTTCATTTCATTTTATGTACAAGTTTATATAGCACATCCATTACAACATCCACCATGAACCGAATTCAACATTTCCCTATAAATATGAAATTGCTCAGTGGAAAATCTAAGATTCCTGCACTCGTGTACACACATCCATTCAAACAATGGAGTAACAAAAGAAGGATCCCAGTCTCAACTCAACTCAATCACACTCCACAATTTAATAAATGATATGATGCTTTGTCCATAATTGCAAAATGAAAACTTGATTATTAGTTAATTTCACACTGCACTAAATCCAAAAGTCTTATTATCATAAACCTGAATTCAGGCACTCCATTCCCACGGAGGACTTTGATCAACACCCACCACATACAGTGTATAATAAACAAAAAGAGGGCCTTATTATCCTTTTATTTTTTAGTGCGCGTTAAGCAAATATTCAATCAAAGGCTTCCAAGCTAACATTTTGTGTTCCAAGAAATTCATGGATTGCTAATCACCAAAATATAAATGGTGTCGGTTAAAAAGATCTCTCAGCGAATTCGTTCACCGGTATGAAGATCACACACACACACAGAGCTAATAGGTCACAGATATGAAACCATTCCTCAAGAAAATCAACCCATGCTGATCCAAATTCTAAAGGCAGAACACTAAAATCAACCCATGCTGATCCAACTTCATGCACAATCGTGTAATCACAAAGCTATAAAATTTCTATTAAGTTGTGAAAAAAATCCAAGGTACAAGCCAACACTTATAATTAATAAGCATGGGAGATACAAAATTTATTAATTATTAAAATTATTAGTTATTAAGTTTTCATATACTTTCATTAATCAAAAATTATTCCTTATATCTATATGATTTTCAATGCAAAAAGAAAACCTTATATGAAAATTTTCAATGACATATCAATCTTTCATAAAAAAAAATACATATAATGTTTCAAGTTTCAACTAAAGTTATTTCAAAAAAAAAAATCTTAATCAAAAAGTGTTCCTTGTATGTATATGATTTTTAGTGCAAAAAGTAAACCTTATATGAAACATTTTAACGACATTTCAATCTTTCATAAAAAATAAATATAATGTTTTAAGTTTTAACTTAAGATATTAAAAAAAACTCTTAATGTCCTTTTGAACTAAATAAGTTGCATTTTCTACGCTTGCTATGTCGTAATTTTTCCCATTTATAATACTTTTACCCCACTTATGTAGAATTAATAAATATAACTATCAAAACATTTCATAAATGAAACATACATATAAGTATATATATGAATACTTTATCTCTTTTATAATTAATATTATAAAGGGAAAGTATTAATTATTAGGTAATAAAATTATTAATTATCCACCATAAAACCAAGTTGTTCCCTAAAAATGTATTAATTAGTAGAGATTATTAACTTATTAAATATTAATTATAAAAGGCTCAATTGTATCTAGTTAACATGAATTATCAAGCATGCATTCAGGCAAACTGGATACAATAAATCTAACACAAATTTTTTCTTTTAAAAAATAAGGAAAAAAAATAAAGAAAGAGGGGGGTGAAATACTTTGTTAAAACCTATAAGTGAGATATATGCATTTAAGAGCACCCAATGAGAAGCACACACTTACAAGAGGTATACAAATATGATAATGAGACTATTATTCTATATATAACATATACATGTATAGACATTTATGACAAATTTAAATTTCCTGTATGTCTTTGAGTTTTAACTTTCAAAATAATTATTGGTTCTTATGGAAGAATTAATATATTCTTATTACAAACAATCTATTTTTTAAAATTTATCAAATATTCAAATGTCTAAGTGATAATGTTAAAATTAGGACTGCCCACCCTCACGCAACTTGGCGTGAGTTCAATCCCCCTCCCCAAATTGTTGCATAAAAAAAAAAGTGATAATGTTAAAAATGAAACAAAGAAACTGAGAATTATGTTGCATACTTGCATGAACATGGATTATGGATCAAATTGACACAATTTGTCCTCGTTGTATCTCAATATTCTTTAAGATACAATCCAACAACTTGAAACTCTAACTATGAATTTTTTGACAAGTATACTATAGTGTTGTACTAAAAAAATTTGCTAGCGTCTAAAATGTCGATGACATAGAAACAGTATTTTGAAATATCTGAAAAGCATACCACGTGTTAAAAATTCAAAAACTTAAATTCAATTTATGGTTATGTTTAGGAACGTGTTACCAGCAAATCTGCAAGAAATATCAATATCCAATAGTACAAATACAAATAAGGTACGAAAACTACCAATACAATTCCTCTCTAAAAGTATATGTGCTTATTGCTGATTTACCTGTGTATTCTAATTATACCCACAGCTTCCTTTTTTTATATCAGTATATAACCACAGCTCCCTTTTCTACTTTCATGAAAAATGAAATACCACAGCAACGTATACAGTGAAGAACTAAAGTATCATGATTGCTTTCAGATCTTTACTATTTTCTTTAATTGTTATCTTGGGATGTGGAAGACTAGAATCTCTAGTCTCTTGCTCCAGGAATTATCTCACGATGTTAAATATCTAAGCCTTAGTTGCTACAATTAACCGTGAGTAACCAGAGATAAAGTTATGGAGATCACCAATCCAAATTTGTGCACTAGGCAACAAATTACTTGGCATTTTCATCAAGAAACAATCAACTCTCATCAATGGTAAGATACATCTAACTGCCAACACAGAACTGCTGGAACCACTTCACAATTACTTAACTACCATGCAATATTAAAATGAGGACTGCATATTAAAGGCACATGACATATCCTAGAAGCATCCTAGCACAATAATGCAAAGGAACACACACAGAATGAACCATCAAAGACTATAGAATAAATTAAATAATATAGATGTATTAGAGTCCGGGAAAAAAACTTACGTATTCTTGATTGATAGGACTTCCTCCATTTGTTTTCCCTTCACCCATTCAGTAGCTGAAAAATAGAAAGCCAACAATTAGACTTATTCTCATTGCAAGTTTCAAACATAAAAAGGATTTGTGACAGCCACTGAATTTGAGTTGCCAGTACATTAGTTCAAGCTGTTGCTGAAAACAGTTCAAAATACAGGTTAGCAGATGATAATAATCAAGAGTCCACAACTAGGAATAAATACTATTGAAAAGCCACATGCTAATCTGTGATTGCTTTAAAAAAATCACAAAAGATAACAGTAACCCATAAAAAATTGAACATAAGAAATTTCAACAGCCCCCGTCAATCTGACTATTAGAGTATTGTCAGATCTGGATGCATCAAGAAAAGGTGGTGGAGTTCTTAGTTGCTTGGAAAAGCCAACTATATGCCAATTTGGACCTTGGCAGTCGTTACCATTTACCAACATTCGGCAGCAGTTAAGAACCATGTGAGTTGGAGGATAACTAGAAGGGATAATCTGACACTCAACATCCCCATCCCCAACATCAAAACATGACAATAGTTCCATATGTCCTCTGACATTCAATTCAAACAAACTTCACAAGTAAATGCCATATTAGCATTCTATGTCTAATTGCAAACTTCCCCAAAAATCAACAATAAAAATATTTTAAAAATTCAACAGAAAGGGACAAGCAACCTATTGTGAAAAAATTGATAAAAATTTAAAGATTTATGTTATTCATGTCTCCAGGTTGAGTAATCAAGCTGACAGGCATACGGGGTTCAGGACACGCATCCGGGGTTCAGGACAGCGAGGGTATTGAACAATTCAATAGGAAATCCTTTGAACAAATCAATAGGAAATCCCACATGATTGCAGTGTATCCTGGCTTATACAACCAGATTTCATTTAATGTACACCAAAACACCAACCAGCCACAGTAATCAAAGAAATTCAAAACACATTCCCAAACAGCACACCAATCAAACTCAGAAAACATCATTAACAGCCGCGAAATTCAATTATTTCCCCAATTAAATTCGGCATTTCAAACTAAACACGGCATTCAAGAAAATGAAATTAAAACAACTCGAGCAGGCTGTTCCACTATCACAAAACCCCCGTCTGTTTCCAGATAAAAAAAAAATTACAAAGAAATTTCAGGATTGCAGAAATTAATTTTTCCCCAGGTTTGAAATAAAATTCATCACGATATGCAAAAATAGCATAAACAATTTTTATCATGAACTATATTGCCTTTTACATGAAAACAATCCTAGAAGTTTCATAAAATTGCAAGAGACTGACCTACGGAAGAAGAAGCAATCGCGGAACCGCAACCAAAGGTCTTAAAGCAGGCATCGACAATCTTCCCACTCGTGTCATCGACCTTGATCTGAAGCTTCATGACATCGCCACACGCGGGAGCACCAACAAGCCCCGTCCCGACCGTCGGATCGTTCTTGTCAAACGATCCAACGTTACGGGGATTGTTATAGTGATCGACAACCCTCTCGTGGTAGAATCGCGGCAGAACCTGCGTCGCAGGACATCGGGTCACCTGAAACCCAAGCCCTAAGAATCTCTTGGAAGCGAGCCTCAACATTTTTCCTCTTATCTTTCGAATTCGATTTCTTGGATGCGGTGATATATATGGAGGAAGGAGGCGGTTGTTTTGTCTTGAAGTGGTGAGTTGACAAGTGTCACAATCTTACCCGGAATATGGGAATAGATTTATTTATAGCCATTAGCCAGTCAAGCTTATCCCAAGTGGAGAGAGAAATCTAAGTAAATTCTAGGGCTGCAAATTTGGGTGGGCTGGCCCTTGGTTGTTAATATTTTGGGCTGGCCCATCCTCTAATCTTTCTTTGTTGTCATTTTTTAGGAGCTTTTCTTGAGAGAGAGAGAGAGAGAGAGCAAATTTGTAAATTTATTACCACTATTAGTTCAAGTGTGATAGTTTTTCATAATCTTCTTGCAAGATTGTTTGATAAATTAAGTTACACCAATCTTCCTTGTGCTTTACTCTTATTACATTGTGTCATAATAGGTTTAATTTACACGTTGAAGCCCAACTTGATCTAATAATTAGTTTTTAAGTCTCGAGTCTAATAAAGTATATTAGTGATTTCTTGTTAAACTCATTACTTGATGTAAGACTCCAAGCCCTACAAGTTACAAAACTTCAAAAATATGAATTTTTGACTGACAAATTAACTCAGTTTACAACTGATTGAAAATAATGCTCACATCAAGGGGCAGGATCGAGAATTTACTTAGGGGGGGGAATTTTTTGCCCAATCTTTAATCATAAATTTAAAATTTTGGAAAGTATAAATTTTAATATTTATTAATAATATATTTGATAAGTAATCAAACTTACACATTAAACAAAAAGTCTAATAAAAAATTTCTTAAAAAAACCATAAACTTTCTGAAAAATTCCAAAAAGTATATAGAAGGCCCATTAAAGGATGAAATCAAAGTTAAATTAAGGTTAAAAGTATAAAAATTTTAAACTTGGGGGTGGGGGGGAGAATACAAATTATAAGGATATATTTTTAAAAAAAAAAAAATTGAGAGGGGTAATTGCTAATTGTCCCCTTTGGGCACATACTACCTTCATTCCAATCTCAAATTCAAAAAAGTAAAACTTGAACTCATAATCTCACGTAATACATATTGAAGAACTCAAAAGGGCTTAAAGGACACACTTTGAAACACATGAATTATCATAGTGCAGCCAAATTCGTCAAAGTATGGAATCAAATACACTTTGATTTATATAAAATATTTGCACTTAAAAATATATTATATAAATTCTTATGTAATGGCAAGTCATGTGTCATGGAAATAAGTTAGGTTGGGTTGGGCTGAGCACCTATCTCAACGAGTCAAGGATTCTTTAAAAACAAGCACGAAGCCCACATCCAAAATAAGAAGAAAATCCAACAAAAATCCACAATACTGTCGACATCTGCTAGAAAATCTAGAACCTTTGGGGAATCAAAGGTTAGACCCACTTTACTTGCGCTGAACCGTTGGAGCCCTTATTCGTTCTTTCTTGCTCCTCGTATTTAGGGATTGCAATAGGAGGTTTGAGACAAAGGCTTCTTTCTTTAATTCCGTTATGCTAAATTTTTTTTTTAAACTCTATTTAAATCCCTTGATGGCCGGAAGCGAGTCTCCATTTATTTGTAAATTTTATTTATTTATTAAATTAATTTTGATTAACACATTTCAAACAAGACTTTACACGTGTTAAAATAAAAATTATATATGTCAATAGAAATTTAGTATAGTATTATTTTTTTGGTTCAAACATACAATTCTATCAAATTTGTCTTAAATTTTTGACATGAAACTAAAAAATATAAGTATAAATATTGATTACGTAATATAAAACTCTTTTTATTTTATTTTTATATAATCGGAATGTAACGGGATAAAATTCTTTTGTTCCAAACCCTAAGAAGTTGACATAGCTTTCCCTAATGAACACATCCTATCAAAGGTTGGGTATCAGGAGTTTTTAATTGATTGAATTAAATTGTCATTCTTACTCATTCTAGATTATACATGTGAAAACCAACTTTTCTTATAATTCTTATTTATGTGCATGCAAAGTACCTTAATTTAAGTAGTAAAAACTTGTTATAAAAAAAGTATTAAAGACTTTTACTTTGCATTTAAATTGAAGGAATTAGAAGGAAAGGAGAAAGAAATGACAGCTTATTTTATATTTTATGAAGTTTATGTGAGTTCATCTCAAATGATATAATGACTTTTATGATTTTAATATTTTATAAAATTTATGTGAAATATTGGCACGCATACGATGATCTCATAAAATAATTCTTAAAGAAAGAAGAGGAGGAGGGAACGTCTTAAAAATCTATTTGCTAAAGTAATAAAATACAAAAAAAAAAAATGAAGATTAAATAACCATTTTACCACTACAATTTTATATAAAAAAAATTAATATTTTAACTTTTTCTATATATTTACATAATTAAACAATAAATTCCTTTCACTTCTTTTCTGTTATCTTTCTCAAATAAGATAAGAGAGATTTTTCTCTCTCATGCAGCTATGCTATCCCTCTCGAGTCTTCACTAATAGTGTCCTTTCCCTCCCTTAATAATATTTTGACGAGCTAAAAGGATTTCTTCCTCAGTTAGTCAACAAAATCCTAGAGCGACCTTTGAAAGTCTTGATTCACCCACAACAACAAAACAAAATAAGATTGAAGAACATCAAAACGAAAAAGACGTTTAAGGCACTGAAGCAGTCAGTTTTGGACTCTTACATTCCTCATACTCTTGCCTGTCGAGTCAACTAAAACTTGAGGAAAAAAAAAATCTTCACAGAAAGAAGCACTAAAAAAACCTTTCCATCAAAGGCATATACTTAGAAGAAGTTGGAT
The DNA here is from genome assembly GCA_008638375.1 of Nyssa sinensis. Lineage (NCBI taxonomy): Eukaryota > Viridiplantae > Streptophyta > Magnoliopsida > Cornales > Nyssaceae > Nyssa > Nyssa sinensis. The sequence continues at coordinate 8,236,476 of CM018036.1, forward strand.
AAGCCTAGCTTAATGCTCTAGTTGATTCCCAGCCGCTGATCGCGCCAGCATTGATCGAGTCCTGGACCAGTGATCATTTCATACTAATGGGTTTGTTGTGGATGATCCATAACCGTTCATCAAGCCAGTCCATGATCCCAGACCATTGAGATACCCAAAAGAGTCCTTCCCAGCATCAGAACAACCTTGATTATCTTGCAATTGAAGGGTCAAAAGCTTAGTGTTTGGCTTCACATCCATTGCATGATGATTCTCATGATTTCCTCCATATGGAAACATGAACCTCTGGCAAGTGTCCATGAAAGGTCCACCATTGTTGCCATCAATGGACATTCCAAATGGAGGAAAATTAGCTACCAATTCATGATTCATCTCACCTAGTGAACCCATTATACCTAACTCACCACTCCCCATGAAATCATAATTTCTTGAACTTCCAAGCAAAGTTTCATACTTACTCTCCATGAAATCCATAGGTCTAGGGTTTTCAAGAATGCCACTATAATTTCCAAGAACCCCAAATTGGACATGATCGGGGAAAGAAAGCTGAAGATGGCTTGAATTTTCAGAAGTTGATGATCTGGGGTTTTGGTTAATTGATTGGTCATTTGATTTCTTGGAAGAAACCTTCTTGTTCTTTCTACATCCACCACCCACAGGGATGTTTCTGAGTGTCCCTCCTTTGGTCCAATACCTTCTGCAGGTCTTGCAGAAGTATCTTGGTTGAGAGAGGCTGTAATTGTTGTAGTAACAAAACTTAGTGTGTGTTGAGTTACATCTTGGGCACTTGAGAGCTTGGTCATGTGGGGGCCTCAGCCTCCTCTCTATTAGGGGCCTTGAGCATGTGAGCATGTCCCCAGATGGTGAAGAAGAAGAATCCATTCCAGCCTCCTCGTGAATCCCACCCTAAAATTATGAAAATGAGTCAGAATAATTGTCAACCAGAATGTCTGAAAGCTAAAATTACGGATTGGATACCTATAAATCATGTGAAACCCGTCACAAAAATTTGACCTTCACGGCTATTGCTACCTCTTACATAATACTAACAATAGCACAAAACTAGTTATAAGATACATTAGCTTCCGTATTTAGTGAAACTGCTTAACCTCTCTTCTTTCATCAACTGGATTATATATTTAAATTTAGTGTCATTAAGAGTGTGCAAAGAATAAGAGTTAAGACTTTGATTAATTAGTGTGTGTGTGTGTGTCTCTCTCTCTCTCTATGTATATATATATATATATATATATATATATATATATATATATCACTCCCTTTCATTTGATCAAAATAAGACAAGTAAGCTGATTGCCTGTTACCATTAACATATGCCACGACCCATTGAAATTACAGTCCCAGATCACTACATTTTGCTTCCATAATATTCAATTTTAAAAGTAAAAACACTCGTAGCCATGGGATTGCTTTGAGATTTAAATGTTTCTTTTGCTCATGATGACTTTGTATTGTCATCCTTTCACTTACTCCTACCATGTTGGCAATAAAAACATTACAGAAATTAAATTGAGACCAAATTGAAACACGATCCACATAATGATTTCTTTATTTAATTTTTGGGTTAGCCATTCCATATCAAACTCATTATTGTGCTTTACAGGTTATTTAAAGGCACATATATATTGCACCCATCCATGGAAACGAAATCATCATAGAAAAATGAAGCCAAAATATGGGTGATGGTGAAGTACAAGAAGAAAAACATGGTGATATGTATATATATATAGAGAGAGAGAGAGAGAAAGAGAGAGAATCAAATTAACGCATGACATATATACCTGTAGCCAGTCTGATGAATCCATGCACACTTGCAGAGAAGTAAGAGTACCCATTAAATAAAAACCAAACTATACGTAGCAACGCAGAAATTGCCTATAGCTAAATCTTCAATAACACTGCATGTCACTCCTTCATTGTACAATTAATATGTGTGTGTATATATATATATATATATGTATATGAGTGAGAGAGAAGAGAGAGATTGGCAAAGAGAATGGAGGGAGTGACTACCGATCAATAGTGAGAGAGAGAGAGAGATAGGGGGTTTTTCTGGGTTGGGAAGGGGAGGTGTGATGGTGAATATGAAGGTAGAAAAAGGCCGCGATTTCTGTTACCGACAACTAATGTGGGTCCCAACACTGTCTGTCCACTGTCTCAAATCTCAATTATGGACCCCACACTTACCTCAGCTTGACTAGATCGCTTGCCGGCCAACTAACGGCTGTGATGTCATTATTTCTCAATTGGGACAAAAACACAACCGTCGATTAACATATGATCTTTTAATTAAGATTTTCTACGTCAGAAATAACGGCGTCGTACTCTGATGTGACAGGACGTAGAATATTTGGGTCCTCGATAAAGAGAATCAAAATGAGCAAAACCGAAGAGCACTCCATTTGTGGGGACCCACTAGCTCGCCTCTTGAAGCAAAGGATAAATTCTCCGTCCCACGTGTCTCCTCCTCAGCCAGCCACGTGCACGCCTCTTTTCTTGTTTAGACCCCGTCCACACTGGTCCAGCTAATTTTCTATTTATGGAAACACGGTGAGAATTATTTCGTGCGGACCGTCGCATTACATTGAATAGCACGCTGGGTGTCTCACAGATTTAAATCTCTCATAAATTTTAAAATATTTATAAGCTATGGTGGTACAATAATATAATGTGGTGTGATAGACGATTTTATTAAATAATTATTTTTTATGTATACTTTAATTTTCTCAAAATAAAAATTATAGATATTTTATTCAATTATTAAGCACGTATTCACAAAAATAAAATCTATTATTCATAATACTCATTTGTAAATTCTAATCCTTATGTGAGAATAGATTATAAAATGAGACAATTATGATTAATGACGGTCTTAAAAGGGTAACAATCGTCTAATTGTTTTTTGACACTTTTTACCCTTTTTTTTTTTCGAGTATTTTTAAAAAAAAAAAAAACAAAATTAGGAAGTACATTCAAAAAAACAAAATGTTAAAGGGTTGAATTATGAAAAAATAAAAAAAAATATAATGAGAGTAACCAGAGTGAGAATTTTTGAAAGTCTCAGAGTATGTAAAGATGATCCACTGATGTAGAAAAATTTACTAAGAACATTTCACCTGTAGCACGTTCAAATTTGAGTATTATGTAAAGGACATTGTTTAGCGAGGAACATGTGACTATTTAGTATGTGTGTGTCCCTAATTGACGTACGTTTCACAATTTATATATATAATATTCATATACTTCACATTAAATACTATCATCATTTGGGTTCACTAATATAACTCACCCTGTATGAAGTGTACCAAAATATAGTACCTAAAAGAGTAGCTCGATTGGAGCACCAAAAAGAAATAAGTGTTTAAAGAGTATGATGTCGTTGGTTCAATACTTGTTGAGCTCCTTTTGGAATACCATCCCCTTAAACAAAACTTTATGTCAAATAATTGTAAAATGAGACTCCGAATTTACGATCCGATCACATAATCAAAAAGTACGACTGAGTTACCAAATATTTATTACATTTTAAATTTAAATAAACAACTTTACAAAACTCCAGGATTGTTGTAGTAGAATGTTGAAAGTTATGGTATATTATTATACGAATTCAATATATTATGTGACAATGTGTTATTATATTTATATTTACTATACATAATATGTTATACTAAAAAAAATAAATCATATCACATATAATAATATATTATTATCATATTAAATAACAGAACTATTCAAAAATAAAATAGCGAACGTTATCTGATAACTATAGAAAACGTGTGAAACACGCTTCAGTATGAACAGCTCAGCCACAAAGTAAAATCGACATCAGGTTTGACAGTACAATAGACAAATTCCCTGCACTAACATACAAATCATTTCCTTCGCTTTTGGCTAAATCATGACGATGAGGTATCTGATTCCATTGCCTTTTTAATTCGGGTAAGGATTTTCCCTTCTCTCTGTTCCAACCCTCGCCTCGTCCCTTACAAAATTTCCATTTTTAAATATTGTTTCAAATTAACTGGAGTTAATCTAATAGATCATTCATATCTTCCTTAAAAACTTCAGAAAAATTTTGAATTTTCAGCTACTTAATGTCGAACTTTAAAAATTAATTATGTCATGATTCTTTTCTTTCTCTAGTGTTTAATTTTTTATTTTATGAATGATGAGTTAGAGAGTATTTTCACACTTTAAACTCTAACTACTAATGATCGATACAAAAATGAATCAAACTCGAGATATTTAAATTTTATTTTCAATATATTTACTATTCAGCTACACCTCCGAATGATCTTTTGTTCTCTAGTTATGAATTTTAGTATATTCAACAACATCTCCGGGTTATCTTTTATTCTCGAGTTTTGTGTGTTAGTATTTCACAAATAATCAAGAAAAAAAATAAAAATCAGGCACCAGATTGTTCGTTTATTTTGGTCCAAAATTGAATTAGTTTTAGGGATAATGTTATGTTGATCCAATAATTTTATAAAAAATATTTATATAGCTGATGTGGCAGTACTGTATTAGTTTTATATCAACTATATAATGTGATGTAAAATTAATACAATATTGTCATATTAACTATGTGATATAATGTAAAATTAATAATTATATTAATTTAAATTTAAAAAAATAATTTATGAGATTTTTAATAATTTTTTAAATTTTTTTAAAGTTTTTAAAATTTTATTAACCTCACATATTTTCAAACTTTTTTTTTCTTTTCAAAATGACTAACTATCTTTTTTATATATATATTTTAAAACTCTGACTTATTTTTAAATAAATATTGCTTAAAATTTTAAAAAAAGATTATATAAAATAAAAAAGTTAATCAAAATTTTAAAATTAAAAAACTATGAAATAATAAAATTTGTTATTTTAAAAAATTAATTTAAAAAATATATTTATATTTTGCTAAATAAAATAGGAAGAAGTATTATAATTTTACCCAATTTAAAATTGCAAGGTTGGCATCCGTAATTGGATCAAACGGTTTAAATTTGGGGATACCTGTTATGTGGTCCACCTCATGATGTGGTCAAAGCAGACCCACCTCGAATTGGGTGCAGTCAAAATGATACAAATAGAGGCAGCTGGGCCCCCACCCACTGACCCCGAAGCTCTAGCCCGCATGTAGGGGCAATGATGCAATCATATGATGAGACCTCCAAGTTGTTCACATGTAGGGGACCATTATTTATAGGACAAAACTATAGTTGGCATCAAAAGTTTCCAATTATGTCTCTATCTCCTGATCCAACGGATTGTAATCATTTGCCTACGGATCATCTAACGGCTTCGACCACTGCTTTCGTCATTTGACGTCCTATTAGTGTGAACCTGAGATATAGTGGCGAAGCTGTTTACACGTGGGAGAAAAAGGGCCAGCTGTCGACAACCGATCCAGTAGTATGACACGTTTGCATTCACATGTTCTGTGAATTAGGGATGTAATTTGTTTTGTTTGTTGGAAACTCCTTCTATCCTACTTTTAATAGAGTAAGCACGAAAAGCTTATAAATTAGGTCGAAGTGAAATTGGATGAAACTTTTAAAATTTCGTTAAATTAAGAGAGAGTTGAAAGAATGGTTTTCTCGTTTATTTATTAATTTTTATTATTTATTTTTATATATACTATATTTATTAATAAATAATATTATATAAAATTAATTTTAAAATTTTGCATATTACATTCATATTATTATTTTTTATATTAGTTATTTTGACAATAAAATTTTAATTTACTTATTAAAATAAAAAATTTAACTTATTCAATATATATATATATATATATATATATATCGGAGTTCTGGGTGCATGGAAGAAATATAAACGAGGTCAGGATTGAAAAAAAGTCATTCCGTCTCGTTGTCATTCTTACTTTGGACAATTGATTAAGTTTATGGTCTCAATTAATCATAAATTATCATGTCAAACAAAATTATTTTATTATTTCTTACAAAATCTAATATGTTGTACATATGATAATCTCTGATTGGTCAGAATCATTGTCCTCGAACTATATAATAAATTTTTTTAATGTATGTGACATTTGATGTGCCAATTCAAAATTTTACTATTGATGTAAAATGTTGTTCCAATAATGTGTTATTTGACTTGTTAAAAAATTTCATGTAATGTCTTTTCTAATGTCATATTTGGCATTTAAATCAGCTAGTATTATTTTATGATATTTATAAAATACAACATGTATATGTCAAACGAAAGTAAGGCAACTTGAATATGTCAAACGAAAGTAGGGTCCTGTAAATGTCAAACAAATGTGGGATTCATGATACTTTATCACAAAAAAATAGTTGTTATGCTAAAAAATGACATTTTAACGATGAAACAAAATTGTCAAAATTTAACATTTTTGTACTGTAATATATCAAATTAGCATATAAAAAATAACTTTTAGCGTTAAAAATGCTCTAATAAGTTACATAATGCATTAATGGTAAATTATTGTTAATGTGACTATTCATTTGAAACTTAAGACAATTGGATAATTAATTATGTTAATCCTAGTTACCTCTAGGGCGCGTATGAATTTGATAAGCTCATTTCATTTTCGGAGTAATTAAAAGCAAGAGCATGGAGTACCTATTCAAATGGTGTGAGTTGTCACTTCGTACGTAGTTGATAAAAAAATAATTTTTTTCATTATTTTATTAAAAAAAAGTGAGAATAATTACGACGATCTCTTCCGAGTTATTTGATAATTAAAAAAATATTTTTTATAATTTTTAAAATTATATTGACCTTCTTTATATTATACCATATGACTAAAATACTTTTATATATTATATTGTCACCCTTTATATCTGTTGAAACTACACAAGATGTCATTGTAATTATTCGATATAATATGAGAGGTAGGTTTAATTATTCATAAGATAAAATAGTAAATTCTTATTTTTTGTCAACATTTATTGTCTAATAATTCCAACAAAAAATGTCAGTATAATAACATAAAAAAAAAAATCTTATAATTATCAGATCTTTCAAATAAGTTCAATGTAATTATTCCTTAAAAGTTTGTTTTAAATATTTTAAAATTAACAATCACTCTAAGTTGTGTTACTGGATCTTTCAAAAAGTTGTGTAATGATCACTTGAATAGTTATGAGTATTACATTATAATTATACTGTATATATGCACATACAGGTTCTAGTTATAATTGTTTTAAGGGTATGTTTAGGAAATATTAAAATTGACTAGGAGAAATACAGATAAATTAGTTTTAAATTTTTTAGATATTTATAGTCTTAAAAAATTTGACTTAAGTCAAACTAAAGAAGAATTAATTTTTTTTAAAATTAAATAACTTAATAAGAATAATTTTGACTTGACTCAATTTGAAAAATTTTCAAATATATAACTAATATCTTTGATATAGTGTTTTATTGCCCAATTTTATATTATATTATTTGTAACTATAAGTGGTGGCTGGGTCACATTTTTCACTTAGTTGTTTTTCATTAATTGGTGATGAGTTGGAGATTTAAAAAAAAAAAAAAACCTATTTTGTGACCATCAAATAGTCTTAGGTCTCCCTTTGATTTTTTTTATTTTTGAGTTTCCATTGAAATTCTGTTACATCACGTGACGTAATTTCTCAAAGTTTTCTAAAATTATGTAATGATCTTGTCGCATAATTTTCCGTTACATACACATATTATATCAATTTGGATACGTTTTTATTTTAATTATTTTGACTTTTTAAAATATTTTTGAAAACAAAAGTGATTAATTTTTTAGAAATTAAGACAAGTTTTGGATTATTTTTATTTTTAAATTAAATCAAATTTTAAAATTATAAAAAATTATTTTTAGTAATTTCATAATAATCATTTTTTTTTTTAAGTTGTAAACAATTTTATAAAAAATTGTGATTTTTTTTTGTTGATTTTTTTTCAAAGGCTAACCAAATGGATAAAGCTTTCTAATAATTAAACACAAAAATGATTGAGGGGAGAGTTAGTACTAAAAGCAACATTAATGGGTGCCTCCTGATGTTACCTAATCATCTTACTTTTTTGTTGCATTCTTTTTGGAGGGTAGGGTTTTAACATATCCATTGTTTTCATAGCCATTGAAAGAGTACATAATTGAGCATTTTCAATGAAAAGTCTTGTTCAAAGCAATCAAATCACAAGGGAATATACTTAGAGAAATGCTGAGTATATTGAGAGAAATTCATAATTTGATTAGTGGGTTAATGCGCGTAATATTGACACGTATAATGTATATGTTAATTGAATTATGAGTGATGATATTCGCGACTGACTGTAACATTTCTCGTATACTTAACAACTCTATAGTTTTTTAGAATGATTTTTCTTTTTTCTTTTTTTAAAGAAGTGATGGAGTGTTATAATTCATGTATTATAATCAAGTCAACTCTTTTACAATCAAATTCACTCAACTTGCAAGACATAACCAATCTAAGAGCATCTTTAATATGGACTTTGGACAATTTAACTCTTTTATAACTAAATCAAATCAACTTACAAAACATAACCAATCTAATAGCATCTTTAATATGGTCTTTAGATAAATAACCCAACTTAGTTCATAATTGGATGAAAATAAATGCTCACATCTTCTTTATGGAAAGTGAGACTTGAACCGAGTTAGTTTAGATTAATTTTCCTTTTATCAATAGTGCTATTATATTATGACTTAGAATTCACAAGTTTTAAGCCACGAAACTAAGTTTTTTACTTGTGGGGGTAGGACTGCATACATCTAATTTCTTTCAAATCTTATAGTGACTCTACATGAATGAGAACCTTGTATACTGGACTAACAAGTTATTGTATATTTAACTCTTTTTAGATTCTACATATTGTACATATAATCTTCTCAAAATCATAACTATGTGCATTGGATTAATAAGTCGTACATTTAAGAATGTAAAATGAATTAAATTATTTAAAAGTAATCCTTGATTGACTCGTAAAATAAACTAGTCAGTATTATTCATTACCTTATTTATAGGTAATCCAATATTATAATTATAATCGAGCTACTCAAGTCGGAACCTCATGTGATATTAATATGAAAAATTAAGAAATTGAATTTGAATATAACTTGATATTCATTTCTTTTAAAAAATTAAACGCAAAGAACTTATTAGTCAGACTTGACCATATGAGCCTTTGAAATCATACATTTAATACTTCCTGAACCTACAGTCACAAAAGCCTCACTACACTGAATTAAGCTAGTAGATATACAGGTCTACTTCTCCATGCGCATGCGCAGAGAGCTGCACCGGTGACTGTGGGGGTAAGCTAACAAACAAACAACGATATTCTCTCAAAGAAGTCGGTCAATGAAATGGACGAATCTAAAGGGGTCGGTGGACAGGATCTCATCCACCCACCATATATTTAACCTTATACATATATATATATATATTTGTATGTATATATGCTTTGCTTTTCTTCTTTTGTAGTCTTGCTGAAGCAGAATGATTATAGATACGGATATAGATACACAGGTTACATTCCGTGGTGGGTCCATTCCACGCAAGGACAAGCCGACCGTGCGTCCCTTGGGTTGTCTCGGACCTTTGCATCACCATCTCTTCTTTATTTGATCACGGTCAGTTTGTCCCTCTTAGGGTCTAATCATACGCTTAATTTCTAATATGAGTTTACACGATGAGTATTCTAAAATGACAATGGAATCAGATCACTTATCTAATCCAATCCTTCAATTCTTCTATTGAATTTGATAGATGGAAGAGGAAAAGAAGTTATTCCGTATGACTATAAATATATGTTTGGAAGAATGGGTAGTAGATGAAATTTTGGAAAAAAACTGCTTCTCAGAAGATAAAATTTTACCCTTGACAAAGAAAGATAAAAACACCACACAACCATACAAAGAGAGAGCACCTTGGATAAGGTAAGCTTATATATTAAAAAAAATGGCAAAGCTGCAAGGGTTAGGTTTTTTGCCTGCAGCTTGAGGCTAGGCCTGTATCTCCCAAGTCATTACAACAGCTGGTTGAGGTTGTGAGGAATTCTGCTGTCGGTACTGCTGCTTTATCTGCTGTTGCAGTTGGAAATGAGGACACCACCAAACAATATAGAGACAAAAAGGTTATTGGAAGTGTCAATTTTAACATCCATTCTCTCGTGCCCTAACATTCTATGGACCCTAAATTTTAATCTGTGTTAGAACAGGCTCTTGGCCACTCTGCAGCGAGCAGGGAAGACTATAATGTTGTAGAGCGTGTGGAATCAGATCCTGCTGATTTTTGTGAGCAGGTATCAGATGTACCCTTTCTGCTTAAAATGACAAGTGGAAGACTGTGGAACCAATCTATCATCGTTGGCTACGGTGAAATGATGATCTTGTGGAATTAAATTTATATGCAATGAATCAAAATTCAATATTCGAATGGAAAGCAAATAATTCTATAACAAGGAAGTTAATTTTATATGTAGTAAATACAATTCAATTAAATATCAAATCATTTCAAAACGAATGATTTAAATAATTTTATCTTCTGCGAGTACGTTTTTTAGTTTTGGTTTAAATTTAAAACGATATCATTTTGCGATTGCATTGGTTTGAATTTTGACTAAATAATCGTCTTCCTCATGAGTGCGACTGTGTTTGTTCACCATGAACAAATACAACTGAACCTTCATAACTGTACCAAACAGTCATGAACAAGTCTATAAATACACACACATTCATTGCATATAGATTCATTAGAAATATATATTATGTGCGTTCAATTTTGAGAAAGTTTCAAGTCATTATCTGGTTCGTTGTGCACTGAAGGTTGAGTGCTTCATCTTCAAGTGCGTTGGTCATTGTATCTTGGGAGACGAATGACCAAGAGCTCGTAAGTACCACTGCGAGGGACGTAATTCATCTTAAGGACATTGTATTAAACACAAGTCTTTATCTTCTAGTTTTTCTAGTTTCTGTAAGTGTTTACAGATTTTATTTTTCTTATACTGCAATCTATGGCTTTATAGTTTTCTATTTATGTTTTGGAAATTTATTATATTGTTTTCCTTTTAAAACTATTTTCTGTAAATTACTATTCTCTGTAAGTTTCTATTTTTTGTAAAACTAAAAACAACAGATTCTGTTTTCTTAAAATAGTTTCTGATTTTCGTTTCATTTGGCAAAACTGTTTTAATTATTTAGATAAACAGAAACAACTTATCGTAAACTCTTCTGGCTACTCTCTCAATTCTCTCTAAGATTTTTCTAAAGTTACTATCGCGAGACTTCTGTACTTGAATTGTGAAAATACGTCCTATTGATGAGACATGTTTCTACATCAATGTACATGAATGGAGAAACTCATAACACAAGTTGATTCCTTCTGTTTTCGCTTTCGCTTCCACTTCTGCGAACTAGAACAACAAGAAATAAGTGGGTTCACACCCGATTGTTATTTTTTTTTTCTTTTAAAAATAAATACCAAAAAATTGAGACATTCTTTTTTGTAGTTAGACTTTTATTAATTAGTCTTAGATCGTAATTTAGATTCACCTATACATATATGTACCATATGATAGGACTATGTTTAGGATTTTAGACTTTGAATGGATGGTTTGCAGCAATAACGAGCAAAAGGGGAGGTATATAACATATTCATATCTTCTAGAAATTAGAATAGTTTATGCTAATAATAAATTTTCTTTTATTTATAGTTCTTAGATATTGGATTGGGTTAGACCCAAACTCATAATTATTAGAACATTGATTTAATTTAAGTAGAGAGTTAAAATAAGAGTATAACTCTTATCAAGATATGTTAGAGATTATATTTTGAATTCAACTACTATAATATATCTCATATGTGGGTTACGAGATTGAGGTGACAAAAACAACTTATCATAAACTGTCCTGGCTACTCTCTCAGTTATTTTTGAGATTCTTTCAAAATTATAATTGTTAGACTTCTGGACATAAGTTGTGGAAATATGTTCTATTGACGAAAAATGCTTTTACATCAATGTACATGAATGGAGAAACTCATAACATAGGTTGTTTCCTTCCACTTTCACTTTTGTTTTCGTTTTCGCTTACTCGGGTAACAGGTGATAATCAAGTTCACATCCAATTGTTATTTCATTTTTTTATAATACCAGTTTTAACTTTAAAATTATAAAGAAAAAATAAAAAAGACACATCTATCTTAAGACATAATAGTAAAAAATATATATAATCATTTTATTTTATTTCTTTCTCTTATTATTATCCAGTAAGATGAGAAAATTACGTTCTCCTTCTACTTGTTTGTTACCGAAACATGAATAAAGGATTACACTCTTTTTTCTTCTTCTTCTTCTTCTTCTCTCCTCTTCCTTTCTTATAATTAATGTTTTCATTTTTTTCATTTTTTCTCTTATTTATTCAAATACAGTGTAAAATTATTATTTTATAGCTGAGTCGATCATAATTCAAACATGTGTCGACGTTTAGATTCTTTTTACTATTTGTTGGGTCTGGTTTTCTTCATCTTAAAGGATGCTATGCCGTCTCAACCATTAAAAAACAGAGAGAGAAAATTTTCTATCCTCACTCAATTGCCCGAAAATGGCTTGATGTTAGTTCTAAGCTAAACCAAATGACACACATGCTTGGTGCCTTTGTGCTGACGAGGCGTGGAAAGATATGAGTCACATCATATAATATACATATATATATATATATGTATGTACGTATTTTATGATCCGAGTATGATTAGGATCTCAGACTTTGACTGGATGGTGTGTCGGCAATCACGAGCAAGAGGGGAGGTATATAACAGGATTCTTATCTTCTAGAAATTGTTCATTTCACTTATTTATTTTTATATTTTTTTAATTTTGATCAATTTTTTTTTAACTTTTTTAAATAATTTTTTAAAATTTTATATAAAATAAATTTGTAATTTATTAAATAAAATAAAAAATGTCAATATAATTATAAAAAATTATATAAAAAAAGATGATATAATTTATCATAATAATAATAATAATATATGACGCTCATTATGCATATGTTGTCATTGTTGGAAGTTTGAAAAGGCCCAAGGTAACTCCCCGTTATGAGGCTTCGGCCCAAAATAGCAAGAATTGGGCTACTTTAATCCAAAGGGCTTTGGAATTCAGCCCTAAACTGTTCCCTTTTGATTAGATATCAGCAACTGCGCTGTTCATATCAAATTCTAAACTTAACGGCCTGTTTGAAAGTATACGAGAGAAAAAAAAAAAAAAAAAGAAGAAGATAATTTAAAATAAAAGAGAAAAGAAAAAAATATATTTATTTTCATTTTATTTAAAAATTCAGAAGAGAAATAAGAAGAAAGTTATTACTTTTTATTTAAATAATCAGTTAGAAAAGCAGAAAAGAAGAAGAAAGTAGATATTATTATTTGAAAATTTTACCACATTTGCCCAATTTTTAATTCATTTATTTAAGGGTATTTTTAGTATTTTAAAATTTTCATTAAATGATTTTTTTTTTCAAATTTCTCAACTTTTGAAGAGATTGAAGAAACCACCCTAAGCACTCCAATTTTCTTTCATAATCTTATCTTTTCTTTCTATCATAACGATTCAAACCAGAAAAAATGGTATCACACTATTTGAATCTTTTCTTTTCTTTTTTCTTCTAAATCATCCCATCAAAACGAACTGTAAGCGGGTAGATGCTTAAAATATTCATAAATTAGTCCTGATTTTTACTTTTTAATCTTTGTCCTTTACGTTTAATTTTATTTTTGGTAATTTTATCATTTACGTTATTGGTTTTACTTTGATACCACTTTGTTATAAATAAGAGACCAAACTATACAATAGACTTAATTAGTGGATGAGAAGATAAACATAAACTTTATTCTACTAAAACCATTTCATTAAACTTGATTTTGTGATTCAAGTCAAAACCTTTTCATTCTTGAAATTGTCAAAAAAGGGTCACAAACAATATTGATTTCTACTTCACTCAGCCGTAAAAATCTTCTTGGCCATTTCTTTTGAAGCATGTAGCTTGTGAAAAAATTTCGCATGCTTGTATAGTGTCTTCCACCAAGCACATACCATTTTGTTCTTCACACAAGCATACCATTGGTCTTTATTTTTCTTAAAAGTTTCATACTTCTTGAACTTCTTTTGTTCTAATCCTTTCATATCATAGAATGTTTTCGTATTCACCCAACCCATGTCATTCACAACTTCTCCAAACCAAGTTGAAAAATATAAATTGTGTAATTTTTCTAAATCCATTTTCTTGAACATACTTGTCAAAAACATATCGTAATGATATTTGTGTGGGATAAAATCTTCACAGATAACAATCCCTTATGGCAAATAGAGTGATGTGAGAAATTTTAAAACGATGATAGATAATAAATGACACTATGAGGTAAGCAGTTTTGAGGAGAAGATATGAGTTGATATGGGGAAAGAAATCTGATGTTGCTCCTTTTTTATCAGAAAGGTCTTATGTCCTTTGCAACCTATCAAAAACTTGAGATCAGAAAGTCATCGGGAAGGCTCTGGTGATAGTCGCTCTGCTCATAAAGTCAATCAATAGAAAGAAACTGTAATATTATAAAGAAAGTTGAACAAGTGCACATTGTGGCCTTATTTATAGGCCGTAGATTTCCTAAGTTAAGTAGGATTATGAGCCATAAAAGTAAGAATTTGAAGATATCCGAAGATAGTAGTTTTCATATTGAATTTTGTTTCCTTATTCTGAGATCGGTAGGATATGGAAGACGGTGCTATGTTTTGAACCATATACCTCTGAACCCTTCGCACCTGTGTAATCTAGATAAAATAATCTTTATTGATTTGTACCCTGAAGAGCTCTATACATACACATGTCATGCTTTGAATATATTTGTCACTTTATGGTCTATTAGCTAGTCCCCCCCGAGCCTCCGTTCTGGGGTATGATCAGAGCTGATGTTAGGGTTTTTAAGCCGTCACACGCGTAATAGTTATAAATGTGCCACTTCGTATTCCGAGGAGACAATCGTTAATGCCACATTTCTTGCGTCAGCCACCAGTTGAAATTACGAGGTCATTATTGCTCTAACCATCACGACGGCTCAAAAGTGTAGGCCTTTTACGTCGACACTCATTGGATCCTTATAAAATGGGAGGAGCACATCACTGTTCCCCCTTTCAACACTTTTTCATTTTGAGAACTTTAAACATTAGGAGAGGGAGAGCTCGATGATTTGATCTTCCCAAACAACACGAGAGATTTCTACACGAGGTGAACTCCTGTGTGCCAGGAAGATCAACTCCAATCTAAGCAATGGTCTGGTTTGGTTCATAAATACTTCTTCTGAATCTCTTCACCTTCTCCCTTCTTCCTTCTTCCTTCTTCATCATTTTTTTTTTATTTAGACCATATCGGCCTCCGATGCTTTCAAGCACTAGCCATGAAATAGAAGAGTCTTTGGAAATATATGACCAGATAGAAGTTAACCTTGTAACTAGTAGCCCATCAGAAAATGTAGAAAATAGGATTGTCAGTAACCCAACCCCTGGTTATGAAGTTAGGATAGTAAAAGCCATCATAGAACCTAAGAACAATGGTGGGGAAACCTTGGGTAGGGAGGAAGGTGAAAGCACCATGACTAAGAGCATGATAGATGTTCTGAGGGCTACTTTTGACCTTCATGTAAACATGTTATATAGGGTACCAAGACCCATAGATGGCCCCTCAGTACTCACCAATGTGAGATTGGTGCTTACCTTTAGTGGTTCGAGATAGGGTTAGGTTTCCCTTCCACCATTTTATTAGGAAATTTTTTAATTGGTTTAACATCTGCCCCGCTGATCTGAATATAAATAGTTAGAGGCATTTACTTGGGTTCATAGTTTTAGAACACTTGAACAATGTTGAGGTAGACCTTCCATTGATTAGGAGCAAAATGGACATGAAATACCTGAAATCGGAGGGCATGTTTTATATGTCTTTCGACAAAAGGTTCAGACCTCTTTCCTCTGGATCCACTTCCAACAAGACTTGGAAGAAGTGGTACTTCTTTGTAAAAGGAGACTGGGAGTTCGAGGATTTCGAGAGCCAGGTTTTAACCTTCTCACAGAAGACTGAGATTAAGGGTGAAGTCCCTTTTTGTTCTGCATTCTTTGGGTTTTCTCATTTTGTTTGTTGTTTTCTTTTTTAGCCATATCTTGTGTTTCTATGTAGATAAAAGAGCTTAGAAGAGATCGATCTTCAATATAAGTACAAGAGGCTCATTCAGACCAACAAACGCTCTCACGACGCTACTTTTTGCCCTAAAACGCTGATGGAGGCTAGTTTGGTGCGAGACCGGACCGAAAGTTTGAAGAAATCGCTGGTGACCAGATGGGTGTCAAGGAAGAAGAAAAAGAAGGTTGGGAAAATCTTTTCCCTTCCCGAGGCTCCCTTTCAGGTAAAGAATACAAGGTTGATCTCCAACTCCTCCGAGAGAACCGTGTTGGAGGATTTAAGGATTTTTCCTGTTTAAGAAGCTCTTCTGCCCCCCAGTGCCTTCTGCTCTGAAATAGAACAAAGGGGAAGGGCAAATCCCTAATAGCTTCCTCAAGGTTTGATGACTCCGGCACGATAGCCACGAAGAAGGCTTATGAGGACTCCTAGGGCAACAGGCTCAAGCAAGTTCAAAGGGTTGAGGCCTCGGGAGATTGCCAAAGACCTTGATGGCCTTTCATATAAGGGTGAGTTCTGTATTACTTTTAATTTCTTGGTTCTATAGTTTGCACGTAACTCATTCCGACCTGATTGTGTTTCTAGTGTTCTCTAAGCTATGCATGGCTTGGCATCCATCGTGGACTCCTCCGAGGATCCCGAGCAGATTGATGCCCTTCAAACTAAACTTGATGAGGCCAGGTTCCAGTTGGGGACTGCACAATTTTCGATGGTGACAGTTGAGTAAAAACTTTGGGAGGCTGCCAATTCCAACTCTATTTTGGAGTCCGATAGGGACGCCCTTGCTATCGAACTAAAAGACCTCAAAAAGAGGTATGAAAACTTCTAAGATGCTTCTATCAAGAAGTTTCAAGACACCGCTAAAGCCTTTAGAGCACAAACTGAAGTGGATCTGAAGGCTAAAGTCTTGGATCTGGGTAGTGAGCTGGTCGAGTATGGACACTGAACCTTCAGGGCGAAACTCCGTAAAAAGTATCCTGACTTAGATCTAACTGAGATAGATAATATTGAAGTCTCCCAAGTTGAGATCGATACGCCGGATGTTTACGATGAGGAAGAGAAGGTGGATCCAGAACTTCCTCAAGTTGTTGCTTCAGAGACTGCCGAACCAGCAACAGAGTAGACTTGGGATGTTTTTGTATACTTTTTTTTTGTTGTAATTTTCCCCTTTTGGGGCTAATATATGAAATTTCAATCATTCCATAACTTATGTTTTGTTTGATATCTTTGTGGTGTGTCTGACCTTAAGACAATTTCATCAATATCTAGACAAGTAAAAAATTTAAGTTCTCTTTGAGACTTCAAAACACTTACAAGGCATTTCAAATGCCTAAATTTTAGGACATTCAGAACTACGACACTTATAAATAAATAAGGTTTCTCTAACGTCTGTATACTAATAATTCATGATAAATAGACCTACGACACTTGTAAAATAAGACAATGTTTTTCTAGTGGTCTGTAGAATGAGAAAAATAGACCGGACCCATAACACTAGTAATAAATACAAGGTTTTGAAGTCTCCCAAGTTGAGATCGATACGCCGGATGTTTACGATGAGGAAGAGAAGGTGGATCCAGAACTTCCTCAAGTTGTTGCTTCAGAGACTGCCGAACCAGCAACAGAGTAGACTTGGGATGTTTTTGTATACTTTTTTTTTGTTGTAATTTTCCCCTTTTGGGGCTAATATATGAAATTTCAATCATTCCATAACTTATGTTTTGTTTGATATCTTTGTGGTGTGTCTGACCTTAAGACAATTTCATCAATATCTAGACAAGTAAAAAATTTAAGTTCTCTTTGAGACTTCAAAACACTTACAAGGCATTTCAAATGCCTAAATTTTAGGACATTCAGAACTACGACACTTATAAATAAATAAGGTTTCTCTAACGTCTGTATACTAATAATTCATGATAAATAGACCTACGACACTTGTAAAATAAGACAATGTTTTTCTAGTGGTCTGTAGAATGAGAAAAATAGACCGGACCCATAACACTAGTAATAAATACAAGGTTTTGAGGGGTCTATACATTGATAAAATGAACCAAACCCATAACACTCATAATGAATACAAGATCTTGAAGGGTCTATATATTGATAAAATGGAACAAACCTGCGACCATTGTAATGGATACAAGGTCTTTAGGGTCTATGCATTGATAAAATTGACCAGATCTTCAACACTTGTAATAGATATAAGGCTTTTAGGGATCTGTGCATTGATAAAATGGACAAGACCTGTAGCACTTGTAATAGATACATGGCTTTTAAGGGTCTGTTCATTGGGTGAAATAGACCAAACCTGTAACACTTGTAGTGGATACAAAGCTTTTAAGGCTCTATGCATTTAGTGAAATGGACCAAACATGTAAAATTTGTAATAGATACAAGACTTTTAAGGTTCTGTACATTGAGTGAAATGGACTAAACCTATAGCACTTATAATAGATACAAGGATTTTAAGAGCCTGTGCATTGAGCGAAATGGACCAAACTTGTAGCATTTGTAATGGATACAATGGCTTTTAAGGGTCTATGTATTGATAAAATGGACCAAACTTGTAGCACTTCTAATGGATACAAAGTTTTTAAGGGTTTGTGTATTGAGTGAAATGGAGTAGACCTGTAGCACTTGTAATGAATATATGGCTTTTAGAGGTCTGTGCATTGATAAATAGAGCAGACCTCTAGCACTTGTAATGAATACAAGGCATTTAGGGTTTGTGCATTGATAAAATAAACTCTAAAGAGAATCAAAAGTAGCTTTTTATTGATAATACTTGGGTAAATATTCAATGTTCTAAGGTCTGGGTACAGGCTTCCCACTTGAATCTTCCAACCAATAAGTCGTAGGTCTGACGATCTTGGTTATTTTGTAATGTCCTTCACAGTTAGGGGAGAGTTTTCCCATTATGGGATCTTTAGTGTTCGAAAACACCTTTCTTAAGACGAGATCTTCGAGCTGAAAATTGATAGATTTTAACCACTGGTTGAAGCATTTAGCCATTATCTGTTGGTAGGCTTTAGTTTTAATCCGAGCTTGCTCACGTCTTTCTTCTAGTAGGTCCAGGTTTTTCGCAAGTTGATGGTTATTGGCTCATTGGTCAAAACAATCTGACTTAAGGGTTGGCATGCCAATTTCGTCAAGAATGATTGCCTCGGTGCCATAGGCGAGTGAAAATGGTGTTTCCTGTAGTTGGGGTTCTTTTAGTAGTTCGGTAGGCCCAGAGTAGTCCGGGGAGTTTTTCGACCCTATCTTCCTAGTGGCTGCTTCCAACCTTTCTTAATTGCCTTGAGAATAGTGCAATTGGTAACTTCGGCTTGCCCATTAGCTTGAGGATGCCCTGGAGATGAGAAGTGGTGATTGATGTGCAGGTCTTTACAGAACTTTCTGAATACCTTTCCAGCAAACTGTGTTCCATTATTTGAAATAATGATGCGGAGTATACCGAACCTGCACACTACATTTTCTTAATTGAAATTATTTCTTTCTACCTCTGTTATGTGGGTCAGTGGTCCAGCCTCTGCCAATTTAGAAAAATAGTCAGTGGCTATTAGGTTAGAATCTCTTGTTTTGAAGGGGCTTTTAGCAATGGCCCTACAATGTCCATTCCCCATTGGGCGAAAGGCTAAGGACTCGCGATAAAGACTGAGTTTATGATGAGGTTGATGTTGGTATGAGGCGAAATGTTGATATTTGTCACACTTCTGAACATATTACTTAGCCTGTTTTAGCATATCGAGGGCAGTAGTAGCTTTGAGTTAGTACTCAGTGGGCTATGGTCCTACTGCCATTATGGTTGCCACAATTCCCCTTATGTATCTCGGCTAAGACGTAGTGGGCCTTCTTCTAGAATTAAACATTGTAGAGGGGACTGTGTGTAGAACCTTTGGTAAATCTTTTTTTTTTTAAGAATTAAATATCGAGCTACCCTAATTCGAATTTCTTCTGGTATGATTCTTGTCTTCTGAAAGCAACCCGTTCTTTAGGATACTGGATTATAGGGAGTCATCCAATCTGAGTTGTTTTGAAATTTGAAGGGATTATATTACCTCAATACTAGGTTTTGACTGGTAGGAGATTTTTACCATCGAGTCTTTTTCTAGCTTAAGATGGGAAGCCATCTTTGCTAAAGCGTTAGCCTTGGAGTTTTGGTTTCGTTCAATATTCTAAATAGTGAATTTGCGGAAAAGACTGCTTTGGTTATTTTATTAGCTCTGAATATCTGGTCATTCTGTTGTCCTTGGTGAAAAATTCTCCCAAAACTTGACTCACCACAAGTTGAGAGTCGAAAAATACGTTAAGATCTAAAGCTTCGCATTACAGGGCTAATTTTATCCCAATGATAAGTGCATCGTACTCGGCTTCATTGTTAAAGGCTTTAAATCTCAAGCTGGCAGTTTTTTCAGTTACGATCCTATAAGGGGACTGAAGTATTATTTCTACTCCAAAGCCTTTGTTAGTGGACATACTAACGGTGTAAAGTAGCCATACCGAAGTGTTTGTAGTGGTTTGAGCTTTCGAATGTTGTGTTCCAGTGGATTCTGCTATAAAGTCTGCTAATACTTGGACTTTAATAGCAGTTCGTAGTATTTAGGATATATTGAATTCTCTTAGGTTTATTGACCATTTGACCAGTCATTCCGAAACTTTGGGTTTATGTAAAACTGATTTTAAATGATAAGATGTAGGAATTATGATGGGATGGGCTTGAAAGTATGGTCTGACCAACACTTACAGTTTATTCTCCCTTTAGATATTAATGGAAGCCTTTTTAATGGAGCTCAAGTTTATTGAATGCTTGACTCTATTATTAGCAATATTGTGTAATTCCCTCTATGTCTATCTATTTTGGGGGATATTTGTCCCTTATTTATAGAATGAGAGAAACGCATTGGCTAAGCTGACTTTAAGTGGGAAGCCACCTAACCGTGTCATGTGCTCTACTCATGTGGTTGATTGGATAGTAGTTAATTCTCACAAAGTTAGCTGATTTCTGTTGTCATTAATGAAGGTAATGATATCATTCCCTAAGTCAGACCATGGTGTTTGTCGCATTAAATGAGGAGTAAGCTATGGTCACTTCCTTGTTTAATGTTAAGCATCATTAGAAGAAACCCCATACTTAAGCCACCATGTCACTAAAGCCCTAGTATCATATGGGATGTGTGCCCCCTTCCCAAGAGTATTTTGTGGGGTTTTCCCTTGAACCATTTTAGTTCTCCTAGGCAGAGGTATGCCTAGTGTTGTTCGCGCTAGTAAGTGTTTTATTCGAGCTGAAGATTGTGTCGTCTAGAGTAAGCTTTAACCTGGATTGCGAGGTGTTTTGGTTCCATAATGATATGTCTACTTTGATAGTTTATGGGTATCTTGGGTCTCTTACGTGTGTCACAACATTACTGAATGGGTGAATTTGTGCCCTTACATATTCCCATTGTCCTACCACTTTGGTTTTTGAAAGTGGGAAGGACACTTAGTTTTGTGATTACCTTCAGGGGTCTCATCTTGAGGTTGCTAAAGGGATTTTCAAGGAAATCCCATTGTCGTTTTAATTAATTTGTTGCCACGTATGTTGAGGGTTATGCGTTGTGTGGGGGTGCCATTACTTTTTCATTTATGGCGTCGAAGAACATCACATTAGTTTTGTCTTTCTTGGTATGTGCGATGTATCCCTTCAATTTCCCATCCATTTTTGCTGATAAATATTCGGCCTAGGGTGCCTTCGCCTTGTTTTTCCAATCGTTTGGGTGTTTTTTTTTAAAAAGGGTTTTGTGTTTTTGCTTTCAAGGTTTCATTTTTTTGTAAGTTCCCCTTTCATTTCATTGTTTATTCTATTTTCCTTATGTTTTGGAAATGTTTAGTGATGGAGAACGATCTACTTCACTTGTTGTTGAAGAGAGAAATAATGTTGCTAGCAATGTGAGGATTGTAAGTAAGCCGGGGTGGAGGGAATATTCTTCCTAAGCCCTCTTGCTGTTTTGACTCCCCACCTTCCCCTGTATTAGGCTCGACAAGGATCTAGCTGCCTTCATAAGCAAATACATAAACGTTTTTCCTCATGGTATAGTTGTAAAGCTAGCAAATAGGGACATTGGGTCCCTCGAGTGTTCCAGGTGCAGGTTTATCAAGTTCTATCTATTAGTGATAGCCTTAAGGTTTAAATTTTCCATCTCTTCATTTGTTCGCCAATTTTTTCAGCATTACGGTATGGCCCTTGTCCTAATTATTCCCTAGGTGGTCATAGGATACTTATAGATTTTCTGGCCCTTAATCCGACATCACAACTTGAACTTGGGTTTCATTGAGTTTAGGGCCACCCATTTGGTTAGGAAAAAGGAAAAATGGTTGGCTTATATTGCACCTCAACATTACTAATGGTCCATTTTTTTTCCCATCAACATTACTAATGGTCATAATATAGATGGGAAATTTGTGCATTGTCAACAAAAATAAAGGAATGTAGTGTAATTTCATAATTGCCGAGATAAGTTTTTGAAATTATCAAAATCTTATGAAAGGTCAATGTAATTTACTCTTCATCAAACCCTCTTTCGAAATTTTTAAAGGTTGTTGATTAACAATTAATTCAAAAGTTCAATTTGAATTTTATTATTTGACCTTTGGAGTTTGGTTGGTTTTGACGAATAAGATTTTAAGTTGTAATTATTAAATTAATATCCTTGAATTCCACAAAATTTACCAAAAATCTGAATTATTTGACTGAAATACGTGTTGACTTAATTAAAACTACTAGAATTAGTTTTTATCATATATCATAAATTCAAAAATTTCAAATTGCTTGAATATCCTAATTTAGGACCAATCAATTTTTTTTTGCATTTGGTGTGTAATATGACCTTAATAAATGAACTAAAATGTAACATTTGGTGTGCATTTAGGACCAACTTTCCAACTGCAATTTTTTTAATAAGTAATATTTTAACTGAATAAAAAAAAATCAGTGTAAAATCACTTTTAAATCATTTTTACTAAAAACTTAAATAACAAACTAATTATGACAAGTACTTTTCTAATTTTTTTTTTTCATTAATCAATTTTTGTAAACATAAAGCTTTCCTAGACGGACCCTAGTTACTACATTAAACACTCGTATAGACAAGTAGTATCATGTGTTTTTCTCTAAGAAAAAGTCACGAAATATGTTTTTTGTTCCTGATGATATTGTTTTAATTAATAAAACTAATAGAAATATAAAAGTTAAATTATAGGTTTATAGAAACTTTAAAATCAAAAGAAATCAAGATAAGTATGACAAAAATTAAATATCTTGGATGCTACTTTAGTAAAATTGAAAATACAAACGGGTGTAGTGAGAATTGAAAATTAAGAGTTAATAGTTCATTTAATCATCGGGAGGGAGAAATTGTAGATGATCTAACTTATAAAATTAAAGCTGTATGGGTAAGTGGAGAAATGCAACATGTACTTTTAAAATTAAAAGATAAATTTTTATAAAACAACTATTAGACCAGTGATGATATATGAAACCGAATGTTGGGTAGTTAAAAAATATGTCAATACATTGAGCGTTGACGAAATAAAGATATTGAGATGAATGTGCAGTATGTCAAGAAAATATAGAATAAGAAATGAACACATTCATGAGATAGTAAACATAGTAGCTATATGAGATAAAATGAGAGAAAACCAATTAAGATGACTATGATCATGTACAACAAAGACTTGTAAATGCATCAGTGAGAAAGAGTGACCTAGTTCGTATCGAGTGTCGGGTTAGGACGATGATAACTAATTTTAGTAGAGATAATATAAAATGGTAGATTGTACTGACCTTCCTCAAAATTTAGTGATATTACACACGGATCCCTGAATTTCTAAAAAATACACTAACTTCCTTTGTTAGAATTTTTCAGATGATGACAAAAGCAGAAGTCTTGAAATGTATTTTATGCCTTCAATTTGTTTTAAAATTATTTTATTGTCAAAAATATATTTTTTTTGACAAACTTTTTTATCAGAAGTTTATAATCTAACAGGAACAATGAGTCCTTTTTGAAATCGCAATTTTTATAATAAGTGAATAGTGGAGGGTCTCTCTTAATTTCTCTCATGAAATATCTCAGACTCCATTCAAGAACTCTCATTCCCTTTCTAATCTCCCTCTAAAGCCTCTATTGAAAACTCTTTCCTTTATCTCTCTCATCTTGTCATACTTACTATTTTTTTGCTTATATTTTTCTTCCCCAAAAACACTAAATTCTCTCTCATAACCTTCCAAATAACAGACACATATACATACTTTAACCCATCACTTTCGTTGCAACCACCAACCACCACCTTTGCTAGTCACCACCGTTTTATACACCCATGTCGCCCAAAATTGCCACACACCACCTATGCCCGCTACGGTCCACCATCGCTCATCAAAATCCAAGACCGATAATCGGATTCACCATTGTCGAAAAACCTCGAACGCGACCATCGTGATCCCTCGCTCTACAAAAAACGCAAGCCCACAAATATCCTTTTCTTATGCCAAAACTACTAACCACAACCACCAAAACACCGTCACCAGCATCAGCTCCAACACACTGTTAGGATGTATACTTTCACATCTAAGATATTTTGTTATTATTTAATAAATTTGATTTGTTAATATTAAGTTTCACATTATCATGTATGTGTATGTTGTTATTTTGTACCATGAGATGGTTAGTCATTGAATTGTTATTAGAAATAGTTCATGTATATTAATGAGATTTATATACAGAAAATATGAACTTATGGTCAAGCAATTCTAGAATTATTCACAATCATTGAAGAGACTAGGTTTCTTGTCTATAAGTCTATAACACACTTGACCTCTATATGATATGGTGGTTTGTTTCAACTAGTAGACTCTGGGTTATTGTATTGGTGTATTTGGAATACATTGAACTAGATCACTATAAGAAACATGTCATATAAAGCTGTCATTTTTGACGTGATTCTTATATTCTATATTTGCAATAAGCTCCTAATTCAGAGAAAATAGTGGAATTAAGTTTTCAATGGTGGTGACTTTGAGTTACCAATAAGTGAGATTTTTTAGATCAATATCTCGGTATCTTGGAAAATCATTGTTTAAACTATGAGAACATATATTTTCAAAATGAAATCTATACTTTCCAAATTAGAGAGAATGGTATCACTAATATATTAATTCAATTGATTAATTACTGAAATTTGGATTTGAAATTTTCAATAAATTGTTTATTGAGATGTTGACCATTTATAGTGATTAATAATTAATGAATTAAGTTGTAAAAATAATTAAGAATTGATTTGACGGTATATAAATCTAAATCTTAATTATTGATATATAAATAGCGGGGCCTATTGTATATGTTCAGTGATTATAAGTTTTTTTATATTTTACTAAATTAGAATATAATTTTAATTATTTAGTAAAATTAATTAATTATTAATTAATTAATTAGGGCTAATTTAAAGAATCTAAATTCCTATTTCATCGTAATTTAATAAATATGTGATTTTAAAAAAATAATCATTCAAAAAAAATTGTTTTCATGAGAGAGAGGGAAAACGACCCCACTCTTGTCATTTCCCGCTAATCAAGCGACCTACAGAAAAACCCTAGCGCTCAGAACCGACTTTTCGCACACTGATCAGATTGAAACTTCTCTCCATAGACCATTCTGGAGCTGTTAGAAATCGAAAGAAAACCAAAATGACCGCAGTCACTTCAAGAGACGTCCAAGAGATTGTATCCAAGCTATCATCCGATAAAGCCAAAATTCGAGAAGTAACGCCTAACCTTCACTCCATTTCTTTCGCCTCCATTTGATTGCCGTGAAAATGTGGGAGAAGGAAAGAAAGCATGCTACTCAATTTTTAAGTGTTTTTCTTTTCCTTTTGATTCTTGGAAAAATGAACTTGAGTAAGACAAACAGTTGAAATAGGCTTAGTTGAAGAAATGTCAATTACCCTTTGTTTCCTACATTTCCTTGGCAACTGGCACGAACCATTATAGTTTAATTTTTGATTGATTTTTTTTTTTTTTTGGTTTTTAGGAAGGGATTAAATTGTTGAATACCTGGCTAGAAGGCGAAAGATCGATTGGATTTTGTAAATATATCGGACAGAAAACTGCAATGCTCAAACCTAACGACATACCTCACTGTAAGACATTACACACACATATATGAATTTTAAATGTGTTTAAATTCTGTAAACATCATGTCATTATTTGTGTAATTCTTGAAAGAAACATCGAGGATTGAATTATTTGTGCAGCTGAAACGTGGCCTTTTCTTATTACACTGCTCACTCAATGCATATCGTTGGAGATATCTGCAAGCAAACGGCGATTACCAAAGTTAATTTTTGCAAAGACGCTGCGAATTGTTGTTCAACGAGCAGAGGACACTAAGTTTTCAGGTTGGTGTTTGAATGTTGTGGTTGTTAAGTTAGTTTTCTCACTGGTGAATGTTATATGCATCAAATAACCTAAAGTCGTCCATTTGGGGACAACTTTTAGAAACCCTTTTCAGCATTTATCTCATAGAAGGCCATATTTTTCATTAAATAATAGGCCATTGTGTTTTTTCTTGCTGCCTTGGCCGCAGCTTTATTGCATTTAGTAACTTACAGGATGATGAGTATTTATATTGATTTATCCATTGAGCATGATTTTAACCAAAAGTATGGCCCTACATAGAGTGCACTGATGGAAATAGAACTCAACTAGCCAACCTGGAATTGCCAGGGCAAAAGCGTTATTAATTCATTTGAGTAATCACCCATTCAACAGCAAGGGATGTGAAAATTTGAAATTTGCTTAATCTTTTAAGAGCTAGACACCTGATTTGTACTTTGTACTTAATTTAATTCTTGAGGAAGTGTTGAAATGTTGGAAAGTTATAATCTCTAATAGGAGTTTTTTCATTGGTTCGGACCGTAGAGAATGGAAAATACCACTAAGTTTAGTCTAATAAAACTACTTGGCTTATTTGAACTGGATTTTTTTACTTTTCAAAGATCAAAACACCCGAAAACATTAACTCTTAAAATTGTATTTTCATTGACTTGGTTTTCTTATTGACCAAACAGAGTTGGGTAAATAAACATATGTTCTTTTGATGATAAATTAAATTGTGTGCATAAGCGTTTTCTAAATTGAAATTATGTCACAAACAATATGTGATGTAATTTATTTGTATCATCATTATCGTCTTGCAGGAAAGAATTTGCTTGTGTTATCCGTGGCTAAATTGCTTTTTAATCACATCTGGGATGTCATAAAGGATGTCCCAAGCTTTCAGTCTGAGTATGGGATTATTCTTCGCCATCTTTTGGCAGTAAGAGATTATCAATTTCACATGAGGAAACGGATCTATTGCAGTGAGTCTCCTTTTTGGTTTTCACCTCGTACATGTCTCTCCTGATGTTTTAGAAAATACTAATGTTTCAATTTTCTCATATTTTTCTCACCTCTTTTGAGTAGATCTGGTGCTTCTCTACATGACGAAGGTGGAAACAAGCTTGAGCGGGAATAGTAGTAGTCAATCAAATCCCAAAGAGGAAGTATTTCGTTGCATCTTGACACTTCTTGAAAATCCTCCAGGAGATTTTCCAGATACTCTTAGAGAAGATATTGTCAAGGGGTTTGTTGGGATTTTCTCTTTTTTAAGGTACAACGTAGACGGACCTCCATTTCCTTTGGGTTTGAGCCTGCTTGCATGTAATGCTGAAATCTTATTCCGGAGGATGTTGCTCTGACATGATATTGTACATGATTTCTTTCCTTATCATTACGGTTTCAGGGATGAGGGAAAGATTTCACGTAAGCTAATTGAGTGCATCAATACATACCTGTTAAAGGATGGTCCAAATTTGGGTCGTCAGTCCTTGGAAATCCATGAGGCTGTGCAGCAGTTTGTGTTCCGTTGTTGGACAACCCATGACCGCGGTCTAAAGGTTTGCTAACCAAACATTATATTATGATGTGTGCATATTCTAGAGAATTGGAGTGATTATATATACAATTATTAATATTTTTCTTTTGCAGGATGCAGTTATTTTATATGCAAGGGTTCAGTTAAATTTAACTAGGGGAACTGCTGATGGGAGTACTTTGGTGGAACAACTTCTGGATGTAGTTGGCAAGGAGCTAGATCAAAATAGTATTAGCAGCACCAATCTGCCATGGTGAGTTTTGTCATCAGCTTACATTCTCTTTGGAGTTGCTTGTAGCGTTTCCACAGATGTTTATATGAATATATGTTGCATTCAGGAATGACACTGGCAAGGATGACAAGTGTGGAACATTGACAAGCTCACAGTGCAGTTTGGTGGAGCTTGCAGCCCTTGTCTTTTATCGGGTAGTGATTCCAGAAACTTAGCACCCGTGTTTCAGTCTTGAAGTTTACGCTCTGTGCTCTATGTTCTTATCTGTTTTTTATTGTGGATTTTTTTTTTTCTGTTTGTGAATTTTCTATAAATTTTTTGAAGGATCTTATGGATTTTTTTACCGGGGTGTGTGTGGTTGGTGTTTCTTTTATTGATAATTTATCGTGAAATTTGATTCAGTTTTATTTTTAATTTTCTCTTGCAAAAGGTCACATGATTATGGCAGAATTCTACTATTTTTAAAGGGAACTATTTCATAATTAATGATTTATGCCAAAAAATTTGACGTATCTGTAATATATATTTCCAAGTTTTCCTCCTATTAAAATTATCTGAAGCAGTAAGTGTTGGTAGTCGTTAAGACTTCTTTTTCAACTGAAGTCATAAAAAGGTAATCAACTAATATTACTTGGTTCTTCCAGGCATGTGTTAATACATCGAAAGCACCATCACCTGAAAAACGAGCCAGGAAGGAGCATGCTGCTGCCCATCTAAAAGAGGGGCTAATGAAAGGAAAATGGTTGTGGTAAGTTTCATATAACTGGTTTTTGATGAGATGTTTGTACCACTGATGGAGTTCTCTTTGTTGTGCCTTGTGCCAAGATTTTGTGAATGTTCAAGTGTGTATGCAAAATGCTTGTGCTTATTTTCCGATCCAACTTTATAGAGATTGTTTTATGGCAGGAATGCTGCCTTTTGTTGTCTCACTCGTAAGTTCTATACTCGCATCAGTAAGGAACCTTTTCATCTATTGGTTTGAAGGCATCTGTTCAAGCTTTGAAAGGTAAATCTACTTCGGCATGTTGCAGATGGTCAATGGTGTCCTTGTCCACTTCTTATTAAATTGTTCTGTTTTGATGTGTTTTTTCTGTTCTGGTGTATTGTTTTACATGAAAAGATACAGTGCGCAGTCAAGTACTCAGTTGTGTAAATGATTTTTATTTTTTTATTTTGAAGTATCATTAGTGCAAATGATTAGGAGAGATTATTATTGTCTTCTTCCTTTCTAAATATCTCTTCTTGATTTTCCTTCTTTCTTCACTGTTCTCACATACCAAGCATAGACTGATAGAAGCCTTATGGTTTATATTTTTACTCATGCCAGCAATTTAATCTTCTACATATGTTGTTACTCATCAAAAAGACAAAAATATTCTACTTATGTTGTTAAAGTAGAATCTTAGAATTATTCTTTGGTGCATAGTCATGTTAGACTTGTGCTTATATACAATCCTTTTTGTATTCATGCTCTTCAGGGTACATTCAAATTTACTGTAATTTGGTCATATTTACCTTTGGTATGAAAGGCCCAAATTAATGCTTCAATCATTTATTGAGTTGCATGGATGCATTCATTCACCGCTATATTCACTTCAGTGTGCCATTCAGTGCATATGATGACATGTTTGCAGCATCATGGTAACTTGTTGGGGTGATTCTTGTGTTCAGACATATGGAAACATAGGCTAATAAATTCAGCATTTCTTTCTATGTTTTTGTAACTGCACTTGCAGCCCTTGTCATGCTTAATTGTGCAAGAAATTTACAATTGTTTGAATTTCTTAAATTGTGGGATTGATGAATTGAGATTTTATTGCAGAACAATAAATGATGCGAATATGGAGCATGCTTATGATGGTTTGCTGTGGACTTTGCGGTATGCTGCTCTTAATCTACATAAAAAAATTCGCTTTTTTCTTAATTGCTCTGCGGCTCCATAACAAACCTTGTGCAAAATAATGTGTGACACTGCTGTTTTTAATGATTTCAATTCCATTTACAATCTTCTGAATGACACCCTATTCTAATCCCCTTAGCTTTGCTTTGACACTTGACATTTTGATGTCTCTTCTTCTTCTTCCCCCCTCCCTCTTGTGTATATCTACGTGCATGTTCAGGAGTCTGCAGGGACTCTCTTCAGTGCTACTGCTTCCAGCTTCGAGTGCAGAGATTTCACCAGGGTCATCCTTCACTTTGCATGAGGTATATGGTTTCATTTATATTATTTTCTTTTTCTTATATATATATATATATTTTAAATTTATCTTTGAATTAAGCAAATTACTGATACCTTCACTATTATATGTATGTTTGATATAGAATATTGGGTTTGAGCTATATCCCATAAGGGTCATAGAAAGATATCATGGGTCGTGCCCCCTCCAGCACTTGTTTATATTAGGGTAAATTATACTAACCTCCCTTGAGGTTTCTGAAATTACATTGACCTCCTTTACTTTTCTTGACAAACTACAAATACCTCCCTCAGGTCAAAATTTTTAATCAAAATGACAAAATTGCTCATTTCATGTTTTTTTCCCTACATTTTTTCAATTTTGAGCAATTTTTTTTTTCTAATTTTTTGTAATATTTTTTTATTTTATATAAAAATAAGTTTAAGGTAAATAACTTGTTTTTATTTTATATAAAAATTAATTCGAAGTTTTAATCAATATTTATTTGAAAATGGAAAAATAATTAAAAAGGGTCTAAAATGGAAAAAATATAAAAAAAAAAAAACTTAAAAGGGGCAATTTTGTCATTTTGAAAAAAATTTGACCGGAGGAAGGTATTTTTAGTTTCACAGGTAAAGTAGAAGAGGTCAGTGTAATTTCAATAACTTCAGGGGAGGTCAATATAATTGTCAGAAATCTCATGGAGGTTAGTCTTATTTACCATTTATTTTTGTAACTAAAATTGACCTTCATTGGAGTGGGGTCTGCACAACTCTGTCAGAGCAAGGAAAATATTGTTTCTCAACTGTATTTTTCAGGGTTTGACATGTGTAGCATATTCGTGTCAAAGTGACTATTTTCTTCTGCATGGCGCCTAAGCATTTCAGTTTATTTTGATGTCCATTGTGTTATATTATTTTCATGAATAATGTTTTTGAGTCTCGTAATTCATTGAAGTGATTAACATGTCTTCAATTTTCTTACCTACTAATCCTCTGCGATCTTCCTTGTTAACTTCAGTTTCTTCTTATTTGTTGATATAAATGATATCTTCCAAATACATTGGGACATTGTTTGCAGGAATAACTTTCCCAAACCGGTGTCAGTTAGCCACCAATTTGTACCTGTTTTGTGTGGTATTAAAAGATAAAGTTTGCTCTTTTTTTCCTCCCCTTTTTCTCCTCTCTTCTTCTTCCCCCACCCCCACCACCACCCCCACAACCCCCCAAAAGTGGAACGCTAAAGGCGCAGTGCAATAAGGAACTCACATGCTTGTCCCATGTTTCACCATAAAGTCTTTACCTTCCTTCCAGCCAGCTAAACTGGGTTATGGGCTTATTCCATCTTGACAGGTCTTCATGTTCTCTCAAGGAACATATTCAGAAACAATCTGCAAAGTTCGGTGGTTTGCTTAGATTCATTAAGATTAGATGACCTAAACATGTGGGTCAGACCTAATCCATTTTGCAAAATTCACCAACAGTTCCTTGGGGTTTTGGAGGATAAATGTGAAATGATTGAGAAGATCGACTTTGATTGTTAGTTGCTGTTTTTTTTAGGATGTCCATTTAAAAATCTTTTTATCCTGCTTTTCTGCTTTGTGAATGCGTTTCATTGTGTCTCATCTTATTAAAAGAATATATTTTCTTATTCAATTAACCTTGCTTTTTTTTTTTTTTGATTAGCAACCTCGCTTTTGCAGTAGCTTTCAGGTAGGATGACCAAAAAAACTGATACTTAATAAGATGCCCTATTAGAAAGATATGGCATGTGTAGAGCAGTTGATATTATCTTGTCAAGTGTTTTTCCTCTCAATGAGAATTAGATTGACTTCAGAATTTTTTTTACGCAGTTTGACAGAGGTTGGCATATAATATGGAACTGTTTAATGCGTGGGTTACCTACATTCAGTAATGTCACCTCAGTTGTAAGTTTTGTTTGTGAAAGAATCTTTGCTGTAAAATTGCAATTGCTAATCTCTAGTGTTGTTGGAATATCATTGATAGATGTTTTGATTGTACCAGTTTTAATCTGGGTTACACATCTTTACCACTCATCTAAGTATCATGGACAATTTTTTTTTTTTTTTTGGGGCACATGTCTTTACCATTCATACAAGTATCATAGACACTCAAACAGAGGATTGACTGTTTGAGTTGGACACAGTCAGACGCAACATGCCTGGATTGGTATCGGCCGCACGCTGAATGTTTTTACTGCTTTGGAATAATTTTTTCTTTTTCCAGTTGCTCACACAATTGACATGTAACCTATATGGACTCGACATGCTATTGAGTCACCAGGACACGTATGTTTCTTCTTAATAAAGTAGGATTTAATGGTCAACAAGGAAATGCAGCGATAGATTTTATAACATAATCTTGTGTTATCATTAATAATAGAAGTAAGAAACTGAAGGTTTTTTTGAGAAGAAGAATAATCATTCTTATTGAATTTCAAGAGAGAAGAATACAAGATAAATAGGAGAGGAAGGCCACCAAACCAGCAACTCAAATCAGACAGATCAAATCAATCAATGAAATTAAATCAAATCAGATCAACAGATCTGTGGAAATTCCCAATTTGTGGAGTAATTAAAGGGAGAAATCGTAGGAGGATTTTATTCTAGAGAAAGTTTAGGCAGATTTTTATTCTTTCCTTTTTTTCACTTACCAATTGTATTATAAATATCGATAGTGTGTATATGAAAAGATATAGAAATACAGATAAAATTCTTTCTGATTACATGGTATCAGAGCCAGAGAAGCTCACCGTCTTTGAGGGTATCGTTGTCCATCATTCACTGTTGATCGTTTCTTCCTCTGTAGATCATTGGTAAACACCCCTCATCCGCTCGCCTTCGTTGTCTCTGGGCTCTTCCATCGCCGACGCAGATCTGTGCTACCATCAATCCTTGTTTCGTCTGTCGATCTGTGGCTTGCCCCTTTCATCACATTGGCACATCCTTGGTTCGTCAGTCATCTCCAGATCGAGCCTCTGTCTAGCATCGTGTATGCTTGATCGTCACCAAATCACCATCGTAGATCACCTTCGAGTTGTTCCATCTCCAGATTGAGCCTCAGCTCCTCATCGTGTCTGCTTCTTCGATCGACTGTGTAACGTTCCCAAACTCTTCGTTTTTTTTGATTGATCGACCGTTCAAGCACGATCGATTGAAATCTTTTCGGAGACAGCCATTGTCCAAGCACGATCAATCCCTTTCAGAGACGGCCATTGACGGGTTCTGCGTGGATTCTCCAGTTTGTCGCGGGCCAATACCCACTTTCATTTTCAACCGGCTGCTTGGGCTCCAATTTCCACTTTCATTTTCAACAGACATTTTATCCGCTTGGGCTCTGTCTTCCTCCAACGCCGGAAGGCCCACTTTCATTTTAAAACCCAGGAACCCACTTTCATTTTAAAAGCCCATTTCCATTAACCCACTTTCATTTTAAAAGCCCATTTCCATTCAAAAAAAAAAAAAACCCAGCTCATATAATTTCCCATAACCTTATACCCAATCCATGACCAAAGGTCCCAGCAACAAGACTGACGTTCTCTCCACCATGGGTTCCAGTGGCCTTTCTCTCTCGCCTCTTCAACTCACAGTGGAGAAGCTGAATGGAAAAAATTTTCGTGAATGGCCTCAGTCTATTCGACTCGTACTCGACGGCAACGGCAAACTTGGCTACCTTACTGGCGTGACACCCAAGCCAGCCTCAATTGAACCAGCGGCTTCTATGCAGAAATGGACGTCTGAGAAATCTATGGTGACTACTTGGCTAGTGAATTCCATGCAACCTGCCATCGGAAAGACCTATCTTTTCTTGCCGACGGCGAAAGACGTTTGGGATGCCGTTCGAGAGACATATTCTAATGTTGGGGATTCCTCTCAGATTTTTGACATCAAGACTCGACTATGGCAGATGAAGCAAGCAGAGAAGGACGTCATCGATTATTTCATGGAGATGACGGCTCTCTAGCAGGAACTCGATCTCAGCTTTGATGATGAATGGGAGTGCTCTGGCGATAGTGTTCGCTACAAGAAAAAACTCGAAATTGAGAGAGTCTTCGAGTTTCTTGTTGGACTTAACATTGACTTGGATGATGTTCGTGGCCGTATTCTTGGTCGACAACCTCTGCCTTCCATACGTGAAGTCTTCTCAGAAGTGCGACGTGAAGAGCAGCGACGTCGAGTGATGCTGTAGGACTTTCTTCCTACTGGGCTTGAAGTGTCTGCCTTGGTAACAAAAGGCCCCCTGACTAGGTCTGGGCCAAGACGAAATAGAGGCCGACCTTGGTGCTGAACATTGCCATAAGCCTGGTCATACTAAGGCTACCTGTTGGGAGCTTCATAGTAAGCCTGCTGACTGGAAACCACTGGCAGACTCATCGCACTCGTGGCTATCACGCTACTGCTGATCCTCAGGCCGAGCCTCCTCCCGAAGTCAACCACACTCCGAACGGTGCCTTTACCTCTGATCAGTTGGATCAGGCTCTACAAACTCTTTTCTAGCCTCCAACCCTCTAGTTAGTCGCCTACTCCTTCTAGTTCATTAGTACACCGATGTAATTTTTTACGCCCCCTCCTTACTGGCTTCTCACTCAAAAACTCCTTGGATTATTGACTCTGGTGCTTCTGATCATATGACTAGCTCTTACCACCTTTTTTCTTCATACTCACCTCGTGCTGGTAATCTTAAGGTTAAAATTGCAGATGGTTGCCTCTCCTCTGTCACTGGCAAAGGGAGTATTCGTCTCTTTGACTCTATTATACTTGAGTCTGTTCTTCATGTTCCAAAGTTATCATGCAATCTGTTATCCATTAGCCAGTTGACAAAAAATTTCAATTGCTCTGTTAAGTTTCTTTCCTCTCGTTGTCTTTTTCAGGGACCTATCATCAGGGACGACGATTGGCAGTGCTAAGGAATGTGCTGGTCTTTACTACTTTGAGGACGCTGACGTGAGAAAACAGGGTCCAATTTCCATTTGTGATTCTGCATCTGTCTTTCAGGATAGTGAACTTTTGTTATGGCATTTTCGAATAGTTCATCCCAATTTTCAATATTTGAAACGTTTATTTCCGAATAAAGGATTCTTTGAGTTTCAATGTGAAATCTGTGAACTTGCAAAACATCACTGTACTTCCTTTCCCCCATCCACATATAAACCATCTAAGCCATTCACTATGATTCACAGTGACTTGTGGGGTCCTTCTTGTATAATTAATCGTACTCATACCCAATGGTTTGTTACCTTTATTGATGACCATACTCGAGTTTGTTGGGTTTACCTATTAAAGGATAAAACGGATGTTCGTTCTGTGTTTATCACTTTTCAGCTCCATGATCCAAACACAATTCCAGGCATAACTTCAAATTTCTGCGCACTGATAATGGCACAAAATATTTTAATACTACTTTGGGTGATTATTTTCAGCAGCATGGGATCATTCATCAAGGTTCTTGTGTCAACACTCCCCAACAAAATAGGGGTTGCCGAAAGAAAAAATAGACACATTCTCGATGTTGCTCGTGCCTTGATGTTCACTATGCATATGCCCAAAATGT
This sequence comes from Nyssa sinensis, assembly GCA_008638375.1. Classification (NCBI taxonomy): domain Eukaryota; kingdom Viridiplantae; phylum Streptophyta; class Magnoliopsida; order Cornales; family Nyssaceae; genus Nyssa; species Nyssa sinensis. The sequence goes on from CM018036.1 coordinate 8,272,625, forward strand.
TTTGGGGTGATGCTGTTTTGACATCTACCTACCTTATCAATTGAATGCCTAGCCGCGTTCTTTCTTTTGCTACCCCTCTCTAGACATTTCAGCAATTCTTCCCTCACTCTCGTCTCTCCTCTAGTTTATCTCTCCGAGTGTTTGGTTGTACCGCCTTTGTTCATGTCCATTCTCATCATCGGCATAAATTCGACCCTTGAGCTATTAAGTGTGTTTTCATTGGGTATTCTCCTACTCAGAAAGGTTACAAGTGCTATGATCCATCCACCAAACGGGTCTTTGTTAGCCTTGATGTTACATTTTTTGAAAACACTTCTTACTTCCAAAAGCCTTCCCTTCAGGGGGAGCATTTGAGTGAAGATCGGGTACTAAATTTTGAACTCTCCTTTTCTAAGCCTATCCTAAACACTGAACCTGCCACACCATCTTGTTCTAATATGCCATTTACAGAAGGAAACTTAAACTCAGGAGGCGATGCAGGAAAACAACAGGACAAGGAGATACTTGTTTATTCACGGAGGCCACAATCAAGGTACAAGGACCATCTCACACCTGAATCATCAAGAGAGTTGGCTCCAGGTGATAGCTCCAAGTAACCAAGAGTCTCCTTCCAAGTCTAATGATGAAACTGAGTCTCTTGATACTAATTTAGCCATTACTCTCAGAAAATCAACTCGGTCATGTACTCTCCACCCTATCTCGAAATTCATATTTGATAATGCTCTGTCTACAGAGTTTCGTGCTTTTACCTCTAACCCTGATAGACAGGAATTCCGAAAAATATTCAAGAGGCCTTGGAGGTTCCTAAATGGAGGGATGCAGTAATAGAAGAGATGCGGGCGTTGGAGAAAAATGAGACTTGGGTTGTGATGGATTTACCTGAGAGGAAAGAAACCGGTAGGCTGCAAATGGGTTTTTACCTTGAAATACAAGGCTGATGGGACAATCGAGCGTTACAAAGCCCGCCTTGTTACAAAAGGGTTTATACAAACCTATGGTATTGACTACACAGAGACATTTGCACCTGTGGCAAAGTTGAATACAATTCGAGTCCTCTTGTCATTGGCAGTCAACTTGGATTGGCCTCTTCAACAACTTGACATTAATAATGCCTTTCTGAATGGTGAGTTAGAAGAAGGAAGTCTTCATGACAATACAGCCGGGATTTTGTAAGAAGGGAGAAGAAAATCGGGTATGCAAAATCAAGAAGTCTCTGTACGGTCTCAAGCAATCACCTAGAGCATGGTTCGATAGGTTTGCAAAGGTGATAAAGGGTCAAGGATATCAGCAGGGGCAGTCAGATCACACTATGTTCTTCCAGCAATCTGAAAATGGAACAAAAACAATTCTAATTGTTTATGTTGATGATATGATTCTAACTGGGGATAATTTAGTGGAGATGGAGAGATTGAAGAAAATCCTAGCCACTGAATTTGAAGTAAAAGGACCTGGGACAAATGCGATACTTCTTGGGAATGGAAGTTGCCAGATCAAAAAAGGGTATTAGTGTCTCTCAACGAAAGTATGTTCTTGATCTTCTAACCGACACTGGCATGCTTGGATGTAAACCAAGTGACACACCTATCGAAGCAGGAAGGAATCTAAAGGACGAGGGAAATCTAGTAGAAAAGGACAGATATCAGAGACTAGTTGGCAAGCTAATTTACCTATTGCACACTAGACCTGACATTGCATTTGCGGTTAGTGTGGTGAGCCAACACATGCATTCACCAAAGGAAACTCACTTAGAAGCTGTGTACAAGATCCTTAGATATCTCAAAGGCTTCTCTGGTAGAGGACTATTCTTCAAGAAATTAGACCGAAAAGAAGTCGAAGTCTTCACAGATGCTGATTGGGCAGGTTCAATAGAAGATAGAAAGTCTACTACTGGGTATTGCACTTATGTATGGGGAAAACTTGGTTACGTGGAGAAGCAAGAAACAAAGTGTAGTGGCCAGAAGCAGTGCTGAAGCCGAATTTAGAGCTGCCGCACAAGGGATATGTGAAGGATTGTGGCTAAAGAAACTCTTGGAAGAACTACAGGTCACAGTAAGACTCCTAATCAAACTTTACTGTGACAACAAAGCAGCCATCAACATTTCTCTCAATCCAATTCAGCATGACCGAACCAAGCATATAGAAGTGGACAGACATTTTATCAAAGAAAAAGTTGAGAACGAAATTATTTGCATGACCTATGTTCCCTACAAAGGATCAAACTGTGGATATCTTCACCAAAGGACTATTTCGGCCTAGTTTTGACGAGATCATCTGCAAGTTGGATATGATTAACGTTTACGATCCAACTTGAGGGGGAGTGTGGAAATTCCCAATTTGTGGAGTAATTAGAGGGAGAAATCGTAGGAGGATTTTATTCTAGAGAAATTGTAGGCAGATTTTTATTCTTTCCTTTTTACTATTTCCTTTTTTTCACTTACTAATTGTATTATAA